>CAKAEH010001406.1:0-67165 GCA_916381525.1 Cercopithifilaria johnstoni
AGTCTTACTCCTTTGCAAAGAGGTTGAGACAGTCATTTTGAATATACCTGGAATTACAAGAGAAGTTGTAGTCCTATTTGATAGTGGCTTGCAAATAAGTTGCATATCGAAGAAATTAGCAAATCGACTGAAATTAGGTACCCATAGAAGCCACTGTTGTCAACTACCTAACAAATCAACTACAAGTAACTAGAGTAAACCAATCGATATGCCAGTTATTTTAAGTCAATTTCCACTGAGGGGGAAAAACAAGATGTTGGAAAAAACCTGATTTGCTTATTGAAGCTAATTATTTCTTTAAATTCATTCAATTCGACAAAGCTCAAACTACAAATTGAGGATTCTTCTTGATCAACTCAATGGTCGGAGCTGGGAGCATTGTTATATGGATATGTTCCATGATTCTAACGAAATGCCTCATATTTAATATCATAATAGAATGTGGATAAATGCATAACTATGCCTGTCAACACTATCATTCCAGATATACATCGATTCTGGAAATTAGAATTCATAGACATATACATATATGAATTGTCCATTCTTCATGACGTTGAACAAATCTTAGAAAATATCACCAAAATTAATGTAAGATATCAAGTAGGTTGGTCATGGGAAGAAATAAAATTTAATCAATATTTACTTCCGAAGTATAATAAAATGATTCACGATCAGTTACAATTCAACATTATCGAAAGGATATCTTCGAAACAAAAAAATCAAGCAAACAAATTGGATTGATTCATTTCAATATGTAATCATATTACAGGTAAATAAATCCTTATCAGATTAGATATCGATCGCAATATCTATCAGAGAAAAGTCAACAAATCCATCTATCAACAATAATTCAATTAAAACGCATGAATGAACCAATCGATATCCACTGTAATCTCTAATTTCAAGAATTAAAAATTATGAAATTTCATAAGAATTGGAATGAAATTCGATACAATATATAGTCTCCCTAAAATATCTTAATCTTCAGGTATCCTATAACTTTATCACAACAGCCATCCGGACATTTATTTATTTCCGGAAATGATCCTTTGCTAGCCAAATGTATTTTGAAAATAATACGCAAACAATACGCGCATCGCACTTTATCATCCGTCATATCGATGGTGTTCAATATGTGACGCTGCTGCGATGTCGCTAAACGTGTCACCGATTGCTTCTCTCATATGATGTATGGAAATCAAAAACTTACAGACACACACATACACATACACACACACACATACACATACGTATATGTATTCATACATAAGTAGGTGAACAGGCAGGCAAACATAAGCATACACACACATACATATACATAAATATACACACATACAGGCATACACAGAAAACATACATACACCGGAGATATGCGGTCATACAGAACATATATGTGCATGTGATCAAGTAGTAGGTGCCAGTGAGCGTATCATTGAGAGTACCATTAAGAGGTTCAGTGTGGATATGGGATAGATGCTACACTACAAATGTAACTACCGGAGTTCTTATTCTACCGGGGTTCTTACCTTGCCAGGGTTCTTATCCTACTAAGATAAGAACGGATTATCCGCTGAATCGTTACAATTTGAATTATAAATTTTTATTGAACTTTTTACAAAATCATAACTAATTAACATCATAATTACAAGAGTTGTTCCGAATAAGTGCAAGAATTGAGCTGAAAAATAATAATCCAATTTACTATCATATCATAATCATATCATCTGCTTCGATCATTCCTGTGAAGCGGTCACATATGAGCTACTTTAAAAGATAACTTTTTACTAAAATCATCGCATCTATTCCATCCATTGCTTGCGTTTTCGATAATTTCAATAGTCTAACCTTTAACCCAACTCTAAGATTTCAACTGAAATTGCTGAAGACTTTATTCAGTTCGTTTGTCACTTCAGCTCAATGATGAAGTCAAATTATTGCTGGACTTGTGATTTCTATGAGGTGCAAAATATCGATTATTTTTAAATTTCGAAGACTATAACTGGATCAACACATACATAAACATACACAAAACACACACACACACACACACACAACACGCACACACATAAACACAACACACAGACATACAAATGTCCCATCCATCAAACAAAAATGTTATGGTTATTGCAGTATGGCCCGATCGATCCCATTAAATTTCCAATAAATTCACAACGTCCATTATAATTTCGTACAGCTACTTTTAACATCAAATCTATTCTCAAAAATTGAAAGAAATGGCAATTTAATTGACAGATTCAATTCAATTTGAATAATATAAGGGATCAATGATTACTGTTCAATTAAGTAATATTAATGATTTGTTCAATTTAATATTTTATTACTTAAACTTGACCTTTCTCATTCTTTCTTCGATATTTAAAGGGTAAAATGAAAAAGATAATAGAAAAATGATTCAATTTCGTTCTTTATTGAAAGTTGAGAATATCTAGGCTTATAGGCTTATAGGAGAATGTCTAGGCTCCGTTTAGCCTTGGATACGAATAATCTAGAAGGCCTGATTGCAAAGAAAGCCTAACTCGCACAAATATCATACATAATAAGTTTAAAATGCATAGCTCTTATCACTTTATCTAACAATAAAATGTTATAAATTTACTTTATTTTACTTATTAATAGAAAATATATCAAAAGGTGCAAATTAATGTTATTTATTTGATTGTCTGAACAATACAATTAATTAATTTTACTTAATAATAGAAAATGATAAGAAAATAATGAATTGATTTTTTTGTATTTCAAATTGAATAATTCATTAAAACAAGTGATTTACGGAAACAAAAGAAGAAGCGCACAGAAATTTAAATTTCTATGACATCTTTCTGAAATTATTAAAAAATTATTACAATGACATTTTGTTAATAAGAAAATTTGTTATAAATCATTTTATTGATAATATTGCTATTTCACCAAAACACTGTCAACAAAACGATTCATTCATTAAAAGAAATCAATATTTCACATTTTATAGAAAAGAGAAAAATTTACCGAAATAATAGAAACAAACCGAAAATGAAAGTAATGGAATGAATTAATAAATTAACTGTAATATACTATAAGTTCAATGTACAAAGGTAAAATATGTTTCGTTGGAAAAAGGTTCTCTATATTCAAAAAATCTAAACAGAATAAAACTGTACTGATAATTTATCAATGGTTATCTTTTTTATTACTACTATAAAGCATAAATTTTAGAAATATTGACTATAAATGAAAATATGATTTATTACTGCAATGATACGTAAAGAAGCAGATGGGTTTAGTTAGTTGACTCTTTCCCATTTTTAAAATTCCAAAAATTCATTATCAGGAATTGCAAAAGAATCAGAAAATATCACAATAATTAAGCGATAGATTGTTTAGAAGGAAGGAATGATTATAATATTTAAAAATTAAGTATCATTACATTTGTATCGCATGTATCATCGCGTCTTTTATTATCCTATTCCTACCGAAATATTTATAATATATTGCACTTATTATACCGTTTATATTCCTCGTTAATGTACTTTTATCGTATGTATCATCGTGTTTTTTTGCTATTTTACCGTATACATCATATGTGTATGTGTGTTTTTGCTATATCTATGCATTTTTTATCATGTATTAAATTATGAAGCTTTTTTCATATGTAAAAGGTTTTTAGTTAGAAAAGATCAATATCATGATAATTCGATCTGGCAAGTTCGAGAACCGTTTTGAAACTTTTTCAATAAATTTAATATATATAAAGCATAAATTATTTTGAAGCAATAAACTAACGAAAGTTTGCAATAAATAATCGTGAAGTTGATCTTTTTTGTCTATCATCTTTCACCTATGAAAAAAATGATTATAATTTGGTATAATTTTATAATTTATAATTTTATCTTTCATCAATGCATAACAGAGAATATGAGAAATGGTTATAATTTACAAGCAAATTATTCCAAAAGAATATTTGCATTGAAAAAATAGCAGAAGGGATTGAAGAAGAAAAGAGTGAAGGATGTGGAAGAGATTTGAAAGTTTAAACAAAATTTTGAATTGGTCCCAAAACAATTCATAAAATGATAAACAAATTTCTGCTCATCCCACTATCTCATCCATTTTGTTTTTCGCTGTTTGAATAAGAAATTTTATGCTACGATGACAAAACAAAAAATGAAATTTAAAAATAAATATTTCTTTTTTCTCAATTGCAAAAAATAAAACAAATTCATTGATTGTTTAATTCAACTTAAGGAAGAAAGTTTTTCAGTATAACAGAATTTAAAAAAACTTTTTCTTTCCTATTCCTTTTTTAATTTCCGTCCTCTTCTAAAATTTCAATTCATCATTTTACTCAAATATTTTCATTAGGGAAATTAAATAAAATTCAAATTTATATTTTGTCACTTAGAAAAAAAATACAATAATACAATCAATCCAAATGAGATCCGAGAATAAAATGACAACGTTAAAATTTTTACCTTAATTAATGATATCGAACTTTTGAATTGAAAGTAAAAATTATAAAATGAAGGAAAAAATTTTGAAATGTGAACTTTTTTCAATGCAAATAATTTTTCAGCTTAACGATTAATTTCAAATAAATTATATTACAAACATTTAGCTTACATAAACCATAAATGAATGAAATATTTGTTTATAAATTGATGAAAGTAATGAAACAAACAAACGATTGAAATGGCTGAGATAATAACAATGACGATATATCTAAAATTCCATCAACCCTTTTTTCATCAATGATTTCAAAAATTTTTAATCCCCTCGGGAAAAATATTTCTTTGAACTTCGTTCCTTTCCATTTACTGAACTTTTACTTTTATAAATATTTTGTAGCAAAAAATCAAATAAAATAATATAAAAGCAAATTCGTCATATACTTCGAAATTCTGTATTGATTTCATAGGATTTATAGGTTATATAAATTTTAATGAATCAAAAAAACTGTAATTAATATTGCAATTACTTTCTATATCTTTCCACACTATATTTATACAAATTTATAAATTTCATTTCAAAATTTAAACAAAAAAAAAACGAAGAATTGTTTCAAATTGAAAATATATAATAAATGAAAGAATGGATCGTTTTAAGTCATTCATGAATCAATCATTTAAGCATCAAAGGTTTTCTTTGAATTCTTCAATTGTAATTTAATTAATTGAAATGAATTTTCAAATTTTATATAGTAGAAGCCTAAAAATGAAGACTATTCTAAGTGAAGGAGAGAGAAAGAGAGAGAGAGAGGAATAAAAAGAATAGCAAATATCATAACAATATTAAGTGAGCGAAGTTTTGCAATGAATGAGAAAATTTTAAGATGTTGCTATAACGACACACACGCACATAACCCTCACACCCACATTCGCCCACCGATTTAATCATTCAAGAAATCATTTGAACAGGTGTTAGAATAGAAACATAGGTGTTCTTTTTCTCAACTACTCCATTTCTATAATCAAATTAGTTGTTCTCACAAAGTTTATGACAACTTCTGCGTTACCATACATAGCAATACCTTTACTTGACGATATCAGACATTTACGCCACAATAAAAGATATCTTTACGTCATAATAGAAGAGAATTTAATAATGATCTTTTTGCAGCTTTATGGAAGAAAATAAATCACACATTATTGATATACACGACTTAAGAACACATTTCATTTCATTTCATTTTGATAGATCACATATGAAATGTAAACATTTTAATTTGAATTTATTTTTGAAATCTTAAAAAAGTTTAACAAACAAAAGAGAATGTTATCAATAATTTTAACTCATCAACAATGCAACAATAATAGTGGAATGGATGGATGGATGAATAGATGCTGTCATCGCTTTCCTGCTGCCTGGCAACGATCATGGCATTTTACGTCAAATAACGACGATCTGTTTATTTAAATCAATTATTACCTCTTCTCTTTCTACTTTTCTCTCTCTCTCTCTCTCTTCCATTCATCTCTTTCCGTAACTCTCCTCATTTTTCACCTGACGAGGATAAAAATCGTATTGTAAATACAAAACTAATCATCGATCATCAATTTTAAATATGCAGTTATTCCTCCGATTATTTATTAAACCATTTTCATACGTTTAATTGTAAGTATAAATGTCAACTTCTGATTTTAATTATTGTCAATATCAACTTCAAATTTCTCACGTCATATTATTGTCGCCTATTAATTTCATATTTTAAAAACTTACCTCACATCACTGTCAATTATCAATTTAAGATCAACTTCGAATTTCGGTTTCGAACATTTTTCACACTCTCATCAATTCGAAATCTTCACGCCTCATTCATTAATAACTTGTAAATTAACAAATGAACTATGCCATCAATTAATTACTTTGGTTGAAATGATTTAAAGCTCAAGTTGAGATAAAACAATATTTGTTGCTTTTTGTTAAAATATTCACTGACAGCTTATTGAACTATTGCTTTATTTAATTAAGTTATAATGTTAATTCATTTCTCAATTAAATATTTAGTACCATTTTTGTTGTGATATTTCTAAATAAATCATAGGCAGATTATACAAAAAATAATAATAATACAATCGTAATCACAACAGAATCATAATCATAATGGAATCATAATCGCAATAAAATCATCGTTATGATGGTTCATAACCATGATAGAATCACAATATTCGGTTATCAGTTTGTTGCACTGAGCAAAGAAGAGAATCGAATAATTCTTCAAATTCTGTTGCAAGCTGAAATTTTACAATTTGTCACTTTGAAGATGATAATTAATAATTTAATGTATGCATTTCCTTACTATTTCAATCTAACATAAACAAATAAAAAACTTGGAAGCATAAAAGTTTCCAAAAAATGAATGAAAAAAAATATAAATGGGTTAGAACGGAGAAAATTTAAAATTTCAATGCGCGACAAATTTCACTCACTTGCAAATAATGGCCCGAACCATGAATTGCCGATAGGATAACATCTTTACTTTCTAATTTCTCTTTAAACTTTTTCACATTTAGTAATGGAACTATCTGAATTGAATTTATATTGCTTTTTCCATCTTAAATTGTTCGGTATCAATTTGTTAATTTAACTCTCTAAAATTTTACATTCAACAGAATCATTTTAAATGTTTTGAGCTATTTTTTCTAATCATACAAAGAACTTAGCTAATTAAGCAATTAACTTTCGCGAAATTTAAATTTACCTTATCATCAGATCCATGCATAATTCTCACAGGGCAATGAATGGGAATTGATGTCATTCGATTGCATACACAAGTCTGAATGTATATAAATTTACTTTTTAACTTTAGAGGAATTAAAATTTAATTTTTTCTTTGAAAAAGAAAAATTTTAGAAAAAGACAAATATATCACTAAATTAAAAAAATCCATCCACTAATTTAATAGTTAAATTAAAATAGTTCAAGTTTTGCAACAACTAATCAATCAATCAATAAGTATAAAAATCAATCAATAAATTATGCTACAAATATTTCTAAAGCATAAATGAAATGAATAATATTAACATCAACAAAATGTTGCAGACATTGTCGATTGACCATAATTGGCGGAAAATGTTTAGCAATTGACGGATGTGGGACATTTTTTTCAGCCAAAATTTTTTCCCAAAATTGTGGCATAACGGTGTGAATATATGATTTTAAGCTTAGGCCTACACCAGGTGATAAAAGCATTAGGCCACAAATAGCTTGCGGTTTTAGTAACGTAGCACGAAGTATACCATGACAACCAGCACTACAACCTTCACATAGCAAAAAATATTGACAATTTCAAAAAAAAAACTTTTTCTTTAATTATTGAAAATTGATCAAAAAAAATTGAAATGGAAGGGTAAATTAGGAAATGGTAAATTAGGATTAGCTAAATTAAGAAATGAAATCCTAAAAAGAAAAAGAAATTAATGAAGTAATCTTCAAAAAAAGAAAGAAATATTTGCCAAAAAGTAAGGATAATCGTTGTTGTTTACTACATTCATCAATATTTATTAATAAATCATTAAGCCAGTCGTCAACGTTCCAAATATAATTTTTATATCCAAAATTTCGATATTCAATGCTGAAAAACGAGGAGAGAAGAAAAAAAGGAATGAATGAAATAATTTTAATAATTTATTTATTTAAATTAATGAAATAATTTTAATTTAATTTTTGAAACTAATGGAATAATAAACGGAAGAATATTTCTAGAAATGAAAAATATTTTTGATAAATACATTAACAAATATACGATAATCAATTAATTAAGATTTCTTCTTATCAGAATTAAAAGAAGAATCGATTAAGTAATTATATTTCTTATATGTTTTATAAATAAAATTTTCTTTTTATTAATGAGAAAGATTTCGATGTTTTTATTTCTATTAAAATTTCCCTAAAATTAAAAGAAAACGAAAATTGATGAAAATTTATGAAATTATTAACAATTTTTGGGAACTTGTAAACCTTTTAAATTGTAATCCTCGGCTTTCTATAAATTCTTTAGCAATTAGTGCAATTCCGCTTTGTGCTGTTGCTCCAAGGCCATGACAGTAGAGAACAATTGGTGTTAATTTATTCATTAACAAGAAGACTGTCACAAATAATAAATGGAAACTTTATATATTTCAATTCAAATTTTCATCTACACTTCATCCATTTTGTTGCTTAATTAATATTCAAATTTATTTCAATAATTTATTTCTTATAAATTTGAAAAAAAGTACAAATAAAATTTTCATTAATATTTCCCAAACAATTTTTATTATTACTTTGTAAAGGATTAAAAATTGAGACTAAAATTCATTATATCTTTAAATCTCAATAAGTTCCCAAAAAAGTCGCAATTAACAATGAAATAATTAATTCAACGAAATTTCTTGTTCTATCGCCGATTGGATAATTAGGAAGAGATAAAAAAGCAAATAAGAAGGTATAAACAAAAGTAAATATTATTTCAAAAAAAATGGTAAGAAATTATTTGGAATAAGCGAAGGAGAAGGCATGGAAAAGAATAAATAGAATGGACGAGAAATTAATAGGTATTAATTATAAACAGGTAGCAGAAGGTGTGAGCACCGTTTCTCATTATGAAATAAGGTCAACATTACGGATAAGAAATAATCGATGTATATTCATTCATTTTAATCAATTACACACAAAAAACTTTTAATTATACTTTTTTTAAACAATTTTTACAAGAAAATTTAGGAGGAAATTTTTAAATGTAAATTTAATAAAATTTTAAGTTTCTATTATAAAAACAATATGACAAATTAAATTTCAACGAATACGATGGAATGAAGTAGATTAAATTATATTTTGAGAAGAACTTTTATAATAAACTATTATAATTAAATGTTATAGATTGCTCCGTTTTTCTTTTTCTGCTTTCAATTTCTTAACATTAAAACCAGTTACGAAATCCGGAATCGTTTCCTGCTGAATATTCGAAATTTCAGATTGAGATTGCAATCTTTCATCAGTTAATAATATTTCTGTTCGCTTCAACTCTTCACGTAACTGTTTTACATACTGTAATAAATTATAAATTAATTAATGAATTGTATTTTTTGTTACAGTAATGAAACCAAAAAGAAAAATATTATAAATTTCAAAAGTTTTCATTTTTCTTTGCCATTAACTTTTAATATTTTTATGTTTACATTAATAGCAAATTTATTACAATGAAATTATTTATTAAAATTACTAAAATCACATAGAAATTTGTTAAAAATTTTCGATGATTCAAACAATTTCATTTAAATTTATAATAAACAAAGAAAATTTGAAAAAATTTTTTTAATTAATTAGCATTTTAAAAGATAACTGTCAAGTGCTAATTGCTAAAACAATCACAAATTGATAAATTTAATAAACTGCAAAGAATTAATAAGCTGCTTTGAAAAGTTAGAATAAATATAAGATGAAATCTTCTGTCAAATTTCACGTAAATTCAAGTTATCAATTGACCTCATTAACGCTTAAGCCATTTTTCATTTTCTTGCACGAAAGTTTGCAATGTTCATAGGCCATAATTTCTTTTGAACTTTTGAACTCAGTATACGGTTTCTGTTGTTGCTGTTGAATTGCTTTTATGATTCCTCCATGTTCCGATACCATCTGCAAAATAAATAATTGAAGTATTCAAGTGTTTAGATAATTACTTGAACAATGAATTTTTTTAATTCGAAAAAGAGATTTGGATAATCTTTGCATTCAAAAATCATTATATAAATAACAATAATAAAACGATAATGAATAATATTCTTTGCAAATATTATTGAAGAATATTATTGAAGAAAAATATACTTATAAATATGATAGCTAATTAAAATTAATTATAACTATTGTTTGTTGAATTTAATAAATGAACACTTCAGATCCTTTCGAATTTATCACTTTTGTCGCTTCAATTTTCCCGTCCTTCTTACACTCCTTTATCACACTTTCGCGTTTTTGTCGATTTTTGTTTCTAATATTGGAATAATAAAACGGAAATATATTAATTGAAATAATGAAGCAGACAAATTAAAATTTAATAGCATTTACATTTAACTTTTTTGAAAAAGAAATGAAAAAATTTAATTTGTAAAATGAAAATATATGAAGATATTTGAATAAGTTATCGGTGATATTATATAATAAAGTATTGTATTTCTCGCATTTTATGTTAAATAATTCTCAAATAATCCTTTGCTATTTTAGTTTTGTTATTATTTGAAAATTTAAATTTATTAAATTTAGCTTAATGAATTATGTTAATGAAAAATTTGAAGTATTTGAAATTAAAATGATAATACTTTTTGACAATTTTACAGTAACCAATTGATTCGACGATTAGAAGAAAAGAGAAAAGGAAAATAATAATTCGATAGCTTTGCATTTCTTTGTACTGATAAGAGAAAAAATTTTACCACTCTGAGAAAAAGAGAGAGAGGGAGGAAGCAAGAAGCGATTTATATATTTATCTTATCAATTTTTCAATTCGCTAAAATGATAAGATATTCTTTGCTCGCTTTTCTTTTGATTGATGATAATAGTTTTAAATTTTAGAAATCAAAAAGTGCCGCCACATTTTAATTATAATTAGACATAAATTTATCAATACTACATGATTATTAAACTAAAGGTAAAACCACTAAATTAAAATTTAAAGATTCAAAATTTATGACATTTCTTTTTCAAAAAGAAACAAATTATCACGCATACCTAAAATTAGCATTATAATTCGTCATAACTTTTCAGATGTAAAAATTACAGATTGGAATTATCCCAAATTATCATAACTATAAAATAATTTGCATATTTTATATAGTCTTTTTGTGAAAGAAAATAGAAAAGCAAAACAATAAGAAAATTAAAAAAAAATTAAATCGCATTTAAACTGTTATGTCACACATTTTTGAAGGTCCGACGACAGAAAAAAAATAAAGTCTAAAAGTTTAATGAAATAATTAAAGTATAAATAAAAAAAGGAAATGATTAAAATAAACTTTGATATTAGAGAATTAATGCTAAACACTGCTTAATTAAAGCAATGTTTTGGATAGTTGTAATCGTTTAATAATAATAATTAGCAATAATACAATAATAAGGAATGAAGAATAAAGAATAAAATAAATGCCGCGAGAGGAAAAAAGGTGATCGTATGCGGATAAATAAATGTTGCGGGAGGACAGAAGATGATCGTCGTATGCGGGATAAATAAATGCTGCGGAAGGACAGGAGATTAGAAATAGAGATTTTTTTCATCATATATTATTATATATGAAGAAAATTTTAGATTCGCTAATTCGTTGAAATATTCTTTGCACTCTTTTCTTTTGATTTGATAATAATACTTTTAAATTTCAGGAACCAAAATAATGCTGCTACATTTTAATTATAACTAAGCATAAATCTATCAATATAGGTTGATTATCAAACGTAAGGTAAGATAACATTAAATTCAAATTTAAAGATTCAAAATCTATGGTACTTCCTTTTTCTCGATAATACTATTCAAAAAAAAGAAACATAAATTATCATGTATATCTGAAATTAGCATTCTGTCATAACTTTTCAGTAACATATATAATGCAACGAAATGTGTGCTAGCAATAAATTAGCATCGAAATATTAATTTGATGATTGATTAAATTTGTCATTTCAATTTCATGTTCGGTGTTAATTCCAAATTGACAAATTTTTCTGGAAGTGAAATAAATAATAATTGTATTAATATATTTAGGTTTTTTAAAGATTGTATACTTAAACTATTTCGACATATTTTTATTATCATAATTAAATTTTATTTAAATCACAATGATAAGAAGAAAGTTTCATAACAAAGCAAATTACAGTGAGAATTATTATTAAAATGAAGAAAATAATTTATATAAAATATAAATAAATAAGTAAATGAAACACACAAAAAAGTATGACAAATTGTTGAAATTATTACAAAATTATAAATACAAATTAAAAGGAAAATAAATTTCGTTAAATTATTTCAAAAAAAAATATTTTTGAAAATAAACTCATTTAAAATAATGCAAAATATCATTAAAAAGTATTAAATTTTTATGTTAAACAAATGAAATTCATTAAAATTACGAAAAACAAAAAATACAAATTGGCAAAATTATCGATTGTATTAAATCATGATAAATCATGATAAATTAAGAATACTTTAATTAATTAAATTTAAATTTAATATTCGCAAGACGAAGAAGATAAGTTATTCTAAATTACAATCTATCCTAAAGTAATAGCTAATATATAAATAATATAGTTAAGTATAATTCTTTGATAGATAAAACATAAAAATATAAAAAAGTATTTCGTTTAAATTAATGAATTTATTTCATACAAAACGTATTTGCCAGCTTTTATTACTAATTCTAAATTTCATTTTCATTTTCTCATCAAAATTTGGTTTTTTGCTAAATTAAAAGGAATGAATGAAATTGAATTAAATTTTGTAAGAGTATTCTTTATTATTAATTAGTCTAATCAATTAGTCGAATTGTTTTATTTTAATTTAGCATTATGAAAAATAGAAATGTGACACTAACCAAACCGACAATGACTATTTTTGTATAAAAGGATAATTTATTTCTCTTTCTCGTCTTATCCCTCTTATCATACCAATAAGCAATTTAATTAAATAATTATATTAAATTTTAAATCGAAAGTTTAACTTACACTAAATGAATTTAGCATTGATCGCTTTTTTTGCTAAAAAAAGCTTTGAGAAAATTTATTGTAAAAGAGAAATCAGAAATGATTTAGCAATTAAAGAAAAAGTGAAATAGAGGATGAATGATAAATATCTTTTATAGAAAGCTGTCAATTAAATAAATAGCGTTCAAATGATGTGTCAGCAAAAAAGAGATTATATACACTTTAAAGCATTGTACCGTTTAAATTCCACAAAAATTTAAGTAAAAAATTACCGGAAAAAGAAAACTGAGCGTTTTCAGCGAAGTGAATAAAGATTCTATAATAAACCTCACTATATTTTATAAAAAATTCAAATTTCATTTCATTTTTTGATCAAATAAATAGGAAAAGATATACTGTGTTAATTATCAGAACATTACATATTTCATCATAAAAGATTCTGATAAACTACTGATAAAAAAGAATTAATAAGAAAGGATAATATCCAACAAATAAGCGATCATATATTATTGAATAAAGAATAAAGGATAGAGAATAAAGGATAAAGAATAAGGAATAAAGGATAAAGAATAAAGAATAATAAATAATAATAAATAATAAATGATAATAAATAATGATAAATAATAATAATAATAATAATAACAATAATAATAACTGAATTAATAAGAAAGAAAGAGAGAGAGAGAGAGAGGGAGTAATGGAAATATACAATTACATTAGCACAACATTCACGAGACGATAATTAAGCTTAAAAGATGAAGCTCTTTGTACAATGACGAGATCAAAATGCATCCAAATGTTTTATTTTTGTTTTATTTATAATTAATAAACAAAATTGATTATAAATAAAATTTTACAAAAAAGGAATATTTTAACATGCAATAAATATCATTTTCATCTAATTCAATAAACTAAACTGCCTTCTATGTATTACTAAGTGGCTTCACAAATGACTGTCACTTATTAAATTTGTCAAATCTTCCGTGGAAGACTAACTTTGCAAGTAGAATTAATCTAAATCTAATAAAAACAATAATGCTACAACTATTAGTAAGTGTTTTACGTAGAAAAACGTCAAAGAGTTATTGAATATTATTATATAGAAGGCAATATCACGTAATTATAGATTCAAAATTGAAACAGTAAAAAAGGAGCTCAATTTCATACGATGTGATAACATACTGATAAATTAATCATTCTAAAATAAATATTAATTATGTGATATCATAATTTTAATTTACGTCAATAACCATATGTGCTATTTTGAAATTGTCTCTTCTGTTGAATACTATTAATGGATTCTATGAATATTTAAATAATTTGGGAGAAAAAATTTAGATACTTACATATACCCTTCAATTCCGTATGAAATTTAGCCACGAGAAATTTCAAATTGTAAAATATAAATAATAAAATTTAACACTCACAACGACAAAATAAAACAACACTAAAAAAGATCGATTTGGCTAGGGACAAGACGATAGCTGTACAGTAAATGCGAATGTCATATTATTTCAACACCGTAGTTTCTTCCGACTTATGCCATACTGAAAATGAACTGACTTCCTGTAAAATATTATCAGTCCGATAAATTGTTATCATGAAGCTTTTGAAAATTTCACAATATCCTGACCATAGGAATCAATATTTTTGAATCGAAAGACTAAACAAATCCTACACAGTTCACTTCAATGGAATGAAATGAGAATAAATAAACAGGAAATCATAATTATTAATTAGTATGCCATCTTTCGAAAATCAACAACGGATAAAATGATTCATAAAAAGCATAAAATATCTTGAAAATTTTTTTTTTTAAAACCTGTTAAGCAACATGAGAGATAGGGAGAGACAAAAAAGAAATATATCAATAATTAAAGTATTAATAAATGAAGAACGTTACTACGGTAGGTTAGTGTTGATATATTGGTGGTTTTATGTGAAACGATGAATCTTTTGAGTTCAAATATATTCCGTTCACAATATCACTGGTGGAAGCCTTCTTGCAAATTGCGTATTGCTTTAAAATAATTAATTAAACCAATAAATTAGTAAATAAATAAAAATTAACCCTTACATCATCTAATTTTATTTCCCTTATCGTATATATTCTCTTATCACGCCATTTCGCTAAGTTTCATAATGCAATCTCATAAAAACAAAATATTCATTACTATCATTTTCATTACAAAATATTACACTGATCAATTTTAATCTTTGAAAACATTGAAAATGATACTTCTATGTAAGATAAATTGAAAAAAAATTCGATATCAATGTACCGTACCCATTGCATGATATGGTATATATAAGAAGATAGATAAAGGGTAAAGTTCAGAAAAAAATAAAGTAATACCGTATTGCGATTTGATTTTGTCATCGATTTACCTCCTTTTAATTGATTTGAACTTCGAAAGCAATGTAATCGTGCTTCACACTGACATGAATCTTCACATAATTCACCTTCTTTCAACATATACTGATAGCATAAACTAACTGTTGTTGTTGTTGCTGTTGATGTTATCACTGATGAATTTGTATCCACTGAGGAAGTACGATGACAACATAATCCTTTAAATTAAATATAAATTATTTCAATTTTAAGAAAGTATTTGATTGTATAATAAAAACAAAGAAGAGGAAAATTTTAAAACGAAAACATCAACGAATAGATAAAACTGAAATATATAATATCACTAATAAACATTGCTAATAATATAATGTTAAGCTAATAAAAGATCCAATAAATTTGCGTTAAATATTTTGCACTTTATAAAAATTGCAAAAAATGCAAACTGCATTAAACTACAAAATGCATATCTTATTTATATCATATAGAATAAATTAACTTTCAACAAATTATGCTAATTTTATTTCAAAATTTATTGCTAAATAATTAACCTGGTTTGCAGTCATTATGACCAAAACAAATTCCACCCGATTCACCGCTTTTTGATTGATTTATAGATGAATGAAGCCGCTTAATCTATAATAAAATACTATTCATTGTTTGATTAAATGAAATAATTAAAAAAAAACAAATTAACCGAAATATTTGCAATACAATTCTCACATATTTCATTGAGTAATAAAAAATCCAAATTAATAAATTAAATTTATCTTGCCAGTATTTATTATTTTTATTTAGCCAACCCAAAAGTAATATTTTTTTCTTTTTTCAGATTAATAAAAGATTTGAGTAATTAAAAAAGTGAAAGCGATATGAATTATAATGACAACAAATATTTACCTTGAAATTTTCATTCGTTGTAATTGGTAACGTATGAGGTGATGATGCTACTGTATGAAAATTCACCGGTGATAATGGTAAGCGTTTAGCTACTTTTTTTCTTCCCTAAAAATATTAATCTTTCTTCTTATAATTAATTTAATTTCATTTATTTCAAAAGAAGAGAAATTATCAGTGATAATGAAATAGAAGAATTGTTTTAGCATTAATTTTTAACTCAAACTTTGAGAAGAGAATTAAGCTAAAGGAAAGGAAAAAATTCATCCATTTTGGTTTATATTTCAAAAACAATAAATAATTAATTATTATCATTAGTTTGAGAAGAAGTTAATTATATCATAATCGAAGTTAATTTTTAATAAACTAAAAGAAAATTCAAATTCATTTGTCTTCATTAATTTGTAAGTAATTGTATGTCTAATTCGACTATTTATGAATGATAAATTTTATATTCAATTTAAAATTCATTTTTTCTTTTTATTAAAAAAGAAATAATTTTTTCGGTGACTTTAGTAAAATTTCGTTCTGTTTTCATTTCACTTTCCAATCTTCTCAAACGTTTCATAATTGCTTTTACACGTGTTGTTATTTGTTTTCGCCATCGTACGTGCGTTTCTTTCATTTTATGCTTCTCAAATAATTCATCACCTGAAATATTTTCATTCCTCATTAATCTTTTAATTCTTTTCTTAATGAAAAATAACATTTTGACACGTTTAGGTAAGAAATGAAAAAGTACACAAAATGAAGAAATACACGTACGTCATAATTTTATAAAAGAAAGAAACAATTTTTTATGTATTCTTCATTTACAGTAATATAAATTATTTTATTTTATCCTAAAATTGTTTATGTATTGAATTAATTTCTTTTTGTTTTGTTTTTGAGATAAGTTTGTTAAATGAAAAACTTTTGAATAACAATGATTAAGCGATATAATAATGAGTTGCAATGATGTAATTAGCATTTGAAATGAATTTGCTAATTAATAGGTTAAAAAATTCACCTGAAGTAAGGGAGAAAAAGGAAGGAGAAGATGGAGAGGGAGAAGGTAAGGAATAAATATTTTAATGATTCTTTTGATGTAATTTCAACGCAATTTTAATATGTTTTTTCAAAATTATCTTAAATCAATTGCATTTATAAACTATCACTTGAAATGATACTTTCGAATAATTACCTGAAATCTAACTTACTTTCATTCATTTTTACCTGAAAATCTAATCTATTTTTATTTTAAATACTTGCCATTTCTTCCGAAACTTTTTGACAGACAATTAGCAATTCTAATTTTCGAAAAACACACACACAGACAGAAAGACACGACAACAACAACAACAACAACAACAACAATAAAAAACAAAATAATTTCATAAAATTATTTGAAAAATAATGAATGATATTTGAGAGGCATTTGCAATAATGAAAACAAAGAATTAGCCTAAATTTAACAAACATTTCTTATTTTGCCTAAATTAGACGAATTCAGTTTGATTTGAATGAAAAAGTGAATGGAAAGAATAGGCTGGCATATCCATCAAAGAATCCATTTTCTCTGGATATATAGCTAAGAATGGATGATGATAATGATTGAAATGAACACAGATACGATGAGAGTTTTTCAAAATTTAGTAAAATTTACAAATGTGCAAAAATTCACTCTTTGAAAATATTCGTTTGCTTTTTAGATGATCACTCAATTCACGCACTTCTTCACGTAATTGACGTAATCGTTTCCTCTTCTTTTTTAACGCTTTCAATTCTTCATCAATCTATACAAACAACAGAACGATATTATTATCAATGAAAATCCTGATAAAACGACTAAAAAATTCAATATGAATTGTTAGAAACTTTAGGAGATATTATGGTAACTCAGAATTTTTAAATTTGAAATTTGAGAGAGACATAAAATTGATTTGAATATATTTCAAAATTTTGAAAATTTCAAAAAACCACCTGTAACATATCGATTTTTTTAATGAGCGTAACAGGTGAAGAAGTAGTGAAATGATCTTTGATAGATGGTGAATATTGCTGTTGTGGAAGACTAGCACGTCGAATAATAACATGCTGATGTGGTAAGAAGTGTAATCGTGATACCGCGGGTGCAATGGTTGAAAGAGTTGGAAAATGATGATGATACTGCTCTTGCTCGTGATATTGCTGGTATCGGCGATTAGAATGATGGTGATGATCAATAGTCGAGGACAGAAAATGTCCAGATGTCATGAAACAGATCGTTAGAAACAGCAGGAGGCAATGTCCATTTGATTGTAGCAATGGTAATAATAGTAGCGGTGGTGGTGGTGGTGGTGGTGGTACCATCGTATAAAATATCTTTAAAAAGAAAAACAATAAAGGCTTTTATCAAATTGTTTTAGAGAAAAAGAGAAAAGTGATAGAGAGCATTTAAGGAATAATATAAATTATTTTTTATGAAATTATTGAAAATTTCTTTTTCTTTTCCAATAAAATAAATATTTGTTGAAAATTTTATCAAAAATATCAAAAATATATTTATCAAAAATAATTTTATCAATTAAAACATTTTTGAAATATATTTTTAATCGAAATTTTCTTTTTTTTACAATAAATAATAATTTAAAATAAATTAAAATAAAATATAAATTAAATAAGAACAAAGAAAAAAAGAGTCTAAGCTATGATTATCATAGACCAACAAGCATAATCAAAAGAACTTTGTCATTTATTCATTTTCCTTTTCACTCTCTCTTTCTTTCTTCTTCTCTACAAATATAATATCTCCCAAACTATTGCCAACTTCTTTTGCTTCTCATCCATTTCTTTTCCTCCCATATTTACATATATGGATAGATAGATAAATGGATGAATTGATTGGGGTAGTTTGGTTCGTTAGTTGGTTGGTTGGTTCGTTGGTTAAAATGGGTGGATAGATGGATGGATAGATGAACTGATGGATGGATGGATGGATGGATGGATGGTTAATATTGATTCTTCTCAATTCTGAATGTCATATTGCTCCCAACGATTGCTTTAACTTTGCCTATGCCTATCAGCTTGTTGAAAAAAGCATTGAAATCATTAATTGAAATACTGTAAAGCTTTATCCAATATTAGAAATAACAGAAAGAGTGCATCGGAATGAAAATGATTTCAAAGGAAAAAATATAATTATTATTATAATAAATTATAATATTCACACTAATACTTGCTTAAAGCATATGCATAATTCATAATGATAAATTTGTTGAAATGAGTAAATGAGTAAAGGTTATTGTATTGTTAGGTTAGCCTCAATCAATGCATAAATTCGTAATATTAATTATTAATAACGAAAAATATAATATAATAATAATTTCATATGCATTATTTGCTTAATTAAAATTATTTCATTTTACAAAAAATTTTTTCTTCACTTTGAAATTTAAAAAGAAGAAATTAAATCTTTTTTTAATTGCATAAATTAAAATGTACTAAATTCTTCTCTTTTTTTGTTTCTAAAACTATCCAATTTTTTAATATAATCAAATGCAGGAATCATTATTACCTGTTCAAATCAATTAATTATTTTCATACTTCCAAGTTGGTTTAATTAATTCAATTATTATTATATTCTTTATTTATATTCCATAATCATAAATAATTATATTGGTAATATCAAGAATTCACGATTTTTTGAATTTGTATATATTGCATCTGTTTATATTCACAAAATTTTTTAAATATTATCATCAATTGTTTTTAACCAATTTATTAATTTAAATTTATTGCATTCATTATTTTCATTCTATTATTCTCTTTATATTACTAATAATCATTTATTTAATTTACTGTTAATTCTGCTAATTAAATTAAGACAATAATAGTTATTGTAATTCATTTTATCAAATGAAATTTTGAAACAATAAAAGTATTCGAATTTTGATACATTTCATTTAATAATTGTCTGTCTGTTTTTTCTTTTGAAATTTCTTCAATATATATATTTTTTGAAAACATACAGATAGACATAAATTGAAAATTTTTAATTTATAATTTGTAGTCTGTTGCGTATAACAGTCATAATGTAATCACAATGATAAGATTATTAATGAAATATGATAGTAATGATATAATTGCTAATGAATGATATGGCGGTAATGATAAACATTGTCATCATTATATTAGCAATAATTGAAATCATATGAATTTAACTTATGAATTGTTATTACTATATTAATACAATAACGACAATTATTATAAATAATTGTTTCCATTCAAAAATATTTTATAATTTGCATAAAAATATACGATTGTATCCAAAAAAAATGTTTTATTATAATTTTAAAACATTCTTATTTTCTTAGCAAAAAAGAGACTATTTTTTTAATAATTAGTATAAATTATCCATACAAAGCCTATTTTATCCCTTTGCAAATGAAATTTTTCTTTTATTCGCAATTCTTTAATTAATTACGGTAGCAATTCATTTCTTATCCAACGATGATCGCTCTAAAACCATCATTAATTACAGCTGTCAATAATAAAATTGGCTTCCTCCGTTTTTTGCAGGAAAAATTTCTTATTCTCTATGATTCGAAAAATTTGGATTAAATTGAATACTCACTTTGATTAAATCTTAAAATATTAAATTACTAACGCTTCTATGCATAAACCTACTCAAATATAATATATAATTCATCATTCTCCCTATGCCTTCAAATTCTCATTTCTATTCTCCATGGAATAGAAATTTCAGAATTTAAATCATTGATAATACCACTGGCATGAAAATCTAATCCATCTTCAGAACATATAGAAAGAAGGACCAGATTTAACATAAGAGATCACTTTTCCCTAATATAAAACATTCCAAATTAAACAATAACTTATTAATATAACATATGCAGAAATTTTTCTTATTTATTAATTAAGATATATCACTTAATTTACAATGTTGAAAGTTAAATGTGGCATATGAATTGTAAAATGTACTTATCCAAACATAAAAAAAAGATTGTAAAGAAGGTATTTAGTTGTCAAAATTAACTTTTGACGTGAGCGACCCGATCTAACAAAGATTATAACTAATTAATTGGAATAAATTTATATCTATCATGATTTATGTTTCGAATTGAGAAATTTTAACAGTAGGGTTGTTTCCTGTCTCAGCACACGTCTAAATTTCACGTAAAGGAAATTCCACATAAAGTGGACAGCTTATGTACTCACTGTTACTGTTACAGTCAATGTTTTGCTATCGACTTAACAGCTTGCAAATACTTGTATAATCTACGATATACAATATTCGATGCGTCGTGTGCAAGAAGCTTCAAGTTGAAAACAAATTAGTTTATTCATTAATAGACGCTTACATTAACTTGATAAATACAATAACCTATCTTTAAAATCACTCCCGAGGAACTACCACTGCATTACTTCAAAGTTGCGAAAGCCTTAGGCATAGCCTGAAAATTGCTCTTCATAAGTACCATGTTATAAAAATTCGCCTATGACGAAAATTGTTACGAAAAATAAGAAATCTTAACTTGTTCATCGAATCATGCATAGCTAACTGAAAAATAAAGGTTAGAGAGTAATAGTTTTCTCTTTATTTGCAAACATAACAATTGTCGTTAGCTTCTCAAAGTTAAATTTTAGCTATTTAAAAGGCAAATCAGTCATAAATTTTTACGTCTCGACAAATTTTTATACAACGTACACAGTGGTCAAGAGCCTGAATATAATCGACCATTTCATAATGACATGATTCCTTGGTCTTTGCTTTCGAATTCACACGCTCCGTACATTCATCTAGCAATTTTTTCCATTTTCCCGTTTCAGCTATGCATTCTTCACGGAATTTGATCAATGGATCTACCACTTCCTCCTCATCAACAGGAGGTGGTTGAGTTTCGGCCTACGGTAAAATCAAAGGTGACTTGAGGAAACAATTTATTAATGATTATTGTCTGCTTAGATGCGCTTAAATTTCTGAAACTCACAATTTAAGCAGGAGAAACAAATTGGCTTAAATGGAACCTACCTCATTACTATCTCCCATGAGGACAAGCTTTCTTGTGCGACAAATGAATTCGGTTGTCTAAAGTAATAAAGAAATCATTTATGCATGACAGAAATAAATCGTGACGAAACGATTTCAATGCGCACAAAATAAGATAAAAGTTCTTATATCAAGTCGTATTTAAGTCCACTTTTTTCCATTGTCTAAATCAGTCGTCCTACTTACTCAACATCCACCAAATACACTTAACAGAAAACATCGGAATTATCTCAATAGTTCTTTTCTCAGTCTCACGTATAAAACGTCGGCAGACTGAAAGATCTCGATATGGAATAAACCATAAAAACACACAAAATGCATGAAAATTTGAAACAATTTATGCTTCACAAAGATTACCATACAAAATTAGAGGAGGAATTTTACGTGATGAAGTGAAAAAACAATGAGACCTTTGTTTGAAACACATCATATTTGAAAACTTGTTAAAATTATGGCATGAAAATACTTATTAAGAAAATGAAAACTAATCTAACAAAATTTTAAATATTTATTTGACACTAAAAGTACTTATTTTATATTCCAGAATTATATTAGACAAAGAAAAATGTTCAAAACAGTGAAATTAAAATGGTTTCTGGTAAATCCGCCAAATTAACTATGGGAAGCAATTAATAACAAAATTCTGAACAAATTAAGGCAGCCTAATGAATCATATCTCTTCACTGAATACGTGGTAAAAATGAGAGCGGAATAAATGACCAGATATATAAAAATGCTTATTTTAATGAATACTAGAAAGACAAAAAGCTTTATCCATTAAACTATCTTTGTTCCCTCCAATCCATCCTTGTTCTCTAACTATCTTTGTTTTTATTCTTTCCAAAGTAAAAACAAATTACGAAAACCAGTATGTTTTTTGTGACAAAAAAAAGAAAAAAAATTGGAATATGCTTTTTCCTTTTTGCATTGCATCCTCAATTTCAATCATTGCTCGTTTTTTATTCTTTCATAAAGCTGCAGCAAAATTTTCTTCTCATTTTAATTAACAAAATGAGTTCTTTCTGGCTACAGATCCAATATATGTGACTGTCGTTTGGCCAAATAAATCCATTTTGTTCTACTTAATCAATCAAAGAAACAAAAAACCTGACAATATACTACTCCAAATTGGTGATCTGTTCAGCACGCCCAGCAGTTGATGAAGATACTCTATCCAAAGTTGATGAGCTCAGAAGATGTGATCGTAAACCACGTGGCGCATCTAGTCGTGAATCTACAATTCTTCAACATTTCCATACAAAAAATGAGAGAGAATTGCATCCTCAGAAACAAAAATACGAAGCAATGAATCATACATAAAATTCCACATACATAAAATTGTAAAACCGATGTTTTCATTTAAAAGTATACTTTCTGAAAATTTAAATCTAGAAGTTAAATAAAAACCAACACTGCACAAGATTCCTCTGTATTTCCGAACTTTGAATATAACTGCCAGCATAGAAAAATACTGTTATGATTATTAGAAAAGCTAAGCTATATCCAAGTAAAGTCCAGTCGCGTAATTCTTCAACTCGGTCATCCGGACAATGCCATACATTATGCCACAAATTCATTGTATCGTTCATCTGAAATTTTCGTTATCGTTTAATCTATACATTATATATTTTTATATATTACAATGATGCATCAATATTTGAAATGATTTCATGAACTTCTGTGAACACTTATTACATAACGAATGTAACTTCTCATACCGATAGGATTTATTATATACTATAAACCAATTCTTAATCATCATTTCGGCAAAATATTCAGTTACGATATTTTGAACCATAAATCATGCAAATAGCCTCTAATATCATTCGCAAACAAAATTCAAATTAAAAAATTTAGAAAAACTAAGGAATAATTTTTTTATAAAATACACTTGACAAGCACCAAATTTTTAGGGAAAGCAATAATCATAAAGAAGAAAGAAAAAACAAACCGTAGTTTCGACATCTAAACAGAAATTAACACTCGGTGTGACGTATATATACCAGTAAAATTGGAATAATTCATTGAATGAACTCAAACATTTATCACAAATAATCGTTTCATTAGCTCCAAGAAATGACAAATTGGAAACACAATGCCTCCAATCATACAGTTTATTTTCAAACCTTATAGTATCGTTATAGTAGGCATATTCAGTGTTGTTTGTCTCGAGGTGCCAAGCGATATTCACACAAGCTGAAATGCATAAAACCAACAACTTAAAGTACATTGAAGTAACTTCCTGCTTTTTTATTGGTAGTTGTTCCTTCGAGTTTACTCAACAATGAAATATGCAATACAAAGTCAATTCACAACGTCAAACTATATTAAACTACAAAAATATTGTTAAAAATGATCAAAAGTAACTTTCTTAACTTGGGTAAGCAGAAGAAATTTTATTCACACAGTACGCAACCTTATTACTCTCAACAGTTTTGTAGCATGTTATTTTGCCATGCATGAAGTGTTGTACTTCCATAAAACAACATTTCACAAATCTTTACTGAAGACGAGAATAAAGAGCAAGCTAATATAAGAAACTCGAGAAGAAAAAAATAACTGCATTCTTGCTGTGATTCATTCCTAAAATAGAGGTAAAAGTCTTACAAGAACAGCGCGAATTTTCCCATATGTTTTTCGTTATTGTCGTCGATACCTCTGACACGTAGGAAATTAGGTAATTCTCATAAATTACACGACTGCAAGTTACATTGTCACGTGAAAATATGTTTTCCTAAAATCCCAAACTACTTTAAAGTCAAAGCCTAATTTCTGAAAACTATATCACTTTAAAATTAAAAAAACTGCACCTCCTTACTGTGAGCTTAATTAATGAGTAATCAAATAATTGAGTATACAACATACGAATTTATCCATAAATCTACTTAGATCCAAATTCCTACACCACTGCTTTTATTGATTCATCAAGAATTCATGACACCTCGTAACACATTTTTCCCAAATCTAACTTCTTTGTAACAAACTACGTTTACCAATTTATGTAACTTATATTCGATCTGTTTGAACGCAATGTATTCTTCGGTACAATATATGCAAACTTTAGGTGGTGAAGAATATGCTGCTGCACATCGTATCATTCTTGAACTCGCTTCTGCGAAATCCTAAAACACACAACATTAATCAATGAACGAACTACTATAACTTATTTGAATAATGTTAAAACTAAAATTAATGTTAATGTCAAAAGCAACAGATTTAAATTATCTTGCTTTAGCCGGCGTGATTAGTAAGGAGAAATGAATTTAAGTTACAAAAATTTATTAGCAAATACCAAATGGAAACCTCAATATACGGCTGGCAATGAGCGTTCAGATCCCATGGATCGTTTGATGTGTAATTTAGTTCATTGTTTGCAATGATATACGAACAACACAAAGTTATTACATGGAGTATCACTACACCATTCATCAATTTCACTACTGGAATTTATAAAGCACTTTAATATCTAATTTTTTAAAATCTATATAGCTTTTCATCTATTAAAAATATAAATATCAAGTGAATGCCGATAAAAGAGACAAACAGTTCATCTATCTTCCGCAACATTCACTGTTTCTTATTAATTTAAGCCTACTTTGTCATAAATTATATATAGTGAGCTTATTGTATAATGACATATAATGTGCCTTATCTATCAGGCAAGTGAAATGAATAAGAAATGCGTAAGCGAACAGAGCAAAGAGAAAACAAAATACAATCACAGCACACAAAGCATTACAATGAAAATTATGCAACGATGATGAAGTTGGTCCAAAAATTTTCATAGTGTCGACATCGTAACAGTTCCAGACAATCCCCAATCTTTGCGGTATGTTTTAAAAGATTAAATGAATTTGAGGAGGAGAATATAATGTTATTAGAGAATAAGGGAGTTGATATAAATAGTAAATGTACTCACTGTTCTGAATAAAGTATGAGAGTAGAATGCAAAATATAGTGATCGATAATGCTGATAAAAGCAGATATAGACAAATATCATTTATTAACATATATATATATATATATATATGAGAGACAATCTGATGTGTTGTTCTAGTTCTAGTATCCAATGTTTCACGTATTTATTGATGTTCTTCAAATATTTTGCATTCATGTCAATCACAGTTGGTTATGACTTCGTTAAAGAAAAACATGATTTACTTGGAATGAAGTAAGATTCATCCATCAACCCACCAATCATTTAATTAAACATTATTAAGTGATTCACTACATTATCTCTTCTTGCTAGTGATGTAGTGATACATGTCCTCGATTCTTTATTGGCTTACAGTTATATCCTTTATTTAAATTCATGTTTCATGATCTGAAGTCTTAAGTGGCCTGTTTTCAGATGTTTCGTGTAACTTGTGCTGTTCTTTCCCGGTTATTACCTTCCAATTCATCTCGTCAGTGTTACTGTATCAGGAGATGTTTCCTTCATGCCACAAATTCATTACGCTTTGCTTCTACTGGCAGTGATAATCCTAGTGACAAAAGTTTGTTATTTATTGTAAGGAAAATTCAATTTATTTGTAATTTTCAATGGACGAATGATAATACATTGCTTTGCTCTCTAATATATTTTATTTTTAAATGAAATAATGACTGCTGATGTTTTTTGCCTATATTTTGTTTGTTGTCTACTTGAATTTTTGTGAAAGTTAAACATTATGGTGTTTTTCGAGACATAAAATTACAAAAGCATATTTAGAAGAAACAGTAAGAAATGAAGATTTGAAATTGGATATGGCAGACTTAGAAGAGGCTTTGAAAAAAGATGAATTGCCAACAGATCACAAAAAAAGCATTCGACAGTTAAAGGAACAGGTAGATTAGCTATCAGGTATTTCGTTCTCGAGCGCACAGTATTTTGCTTGAATCATCTATTCTTGCAGAGGAGAGGAATTCGAGACATTTTCACAGGAAAGCTGGCGATGATTATTGTTGGTGTCAGTGTTATCCTAGTTATCATCTTGTCAGGTCTGCGTGAAAAGGCAAGCATACTTTTTTTTAATTTGTTGATAAGAGTTTTGTTGTCTATAACACCGGATGTGTTTTAATTCTTTCGGTATTTGCGGGTATCACATCATGTACAAGCATCTCGGAATTTGGTTTTTTCGAGATATAGTTTTGCAGAAAAAGTTCAGTTTAGCAATACTGTAGAAAATGAGAGAATTGGAAAACGAAAGGAAGCAAACAATCGGTAAAGCTCGAATTGGTGGTCCGTGGGAATTGGTCGGCATGGATGGTAAATTAGGAGGATCTGAACAACTCAAAGGAAATTGGCTTTTATTGTATTTTGGTTTCACACACTGTCCTGATGTTTGCCCCGATTCTATTGAAAAAATGGTTGAGGTCGTTTTTCCTTTCCTTTTCATTCTATAATTTTTTTACGAAATTTGTTGCTCTTTAAGAAAGCTTTGCTTCTTTATTTTACATTATTTTTATTGGCGTATAAAACAGAATAGTTAGAAACTAAAATTTACAGCGAGAATTTACGACTCAAATGGTTTGAAATTGCTTACTTATGCATGTTTTAGGTTGTGGAAATTCTTGAAAAAAGTGAAGAAAAAATCAAAGTAGTTCCAGTTTTCATATCGGTGGATCCAGAACGTGATACAGTTAAAAGAGTGACGGAATATTGCGCAGAATTTTCTCCCAAAATAAAAGGCTATACTGGTTCGAAGGAACAGGTATGATGGTTTAGTTTTTATTGAAATCATTAATGGACTTAGGATAAGATAAAGTGAGAAAATAAAGACATGTCACTGTTCCTTCAGGTTGCCAAAGTAGCAAAGGCATTTCGCGTTTATTATAGTCAAGGACCTAAAGTAGATGGAAATGACTATATTGTTGATCACACTGTTATCATGTATTTAATGGATCCAGATGGCGATTTTCATGATTATTATGGTAAGCTGTTTTCTTTTCTAAAAATGATCCTAACAAGTGTTTGAGAAGACATTCTTTTCAAGAATATATGCTTTTAGTGGTTCTTACCTTCCTCCATTTTTTTAAAATTAGGCTCGCTGTTGTATAGTGATTTCTTTTTGACGTTTTGTTCTTACTGCTTTATTAACTTTTTTCTTCCTAGATTGCTGCCAACTAGTGCATATATTTCAGGTCAGAATCGTTCTGCACAAGAGATAGCAAAGATTATTAAACTGAAAGTTTTCAAGCGTGATATATTAAATAAGAAAAAAAGATGGTTCTAAGTCATGTTGGGCCTGAATTTAATTCGAATTTCTTATAAAAAAATTTGTGAAAGATTTCTCATACGACAGGATATATTTTTTTAGCTTTTTAAAGCTTTGCTTTGCTTTGCTGAAATTACAAAGCTTTAAATATTGTTTTAGAAGTTTGTTATCTTTTTATACGTGTTTGCCTTTAAGACGTTGTTCTAGAGGTTTTGTTACTTTTTTGTACTTATCAAAAGTTAAAATTCTCTAATTTTCGCTAACTTTGCTAGTAGTTTTTGTAAGTTACTTCTAGGGAAATGAACTTTTGATCTGTACTGTTTTTGTCTTTCAATTTTTTCCTTGTGGAAAGTTAAAAACTTGTTGTCTTTGTGGTACTAGTAAAATTGTTATCAGAACTCCACTTCATTATAATAACAACTGGCTTAAATTCCAATTTATTTAATCTTTATAATATTAAAAGGTTGAAATTGTTTAGGAGGGAAAGAAAAGAAATAGTGGTGAAAGAGATGGGGACTATTATAAAACAGATAAGTAAAATTGTTCCTAGAAGATTTCCTGCAAGCTTATCGTATTAAATCTCATTATCGCTGCATCTGATCCTTTTTTCTAGATGTCTTCACCTGCAATACCGAAACATTATGCCGTGCGTATCCCGAAGTAAGTTTTAGTAAGCCTATTACATCGCACGTACCTATAAATATAAAGATATCCATTTTATTCCCAAACTGCAGATGGCGAAGTAATTATGCCTAGTAGTATAGATTGTTTTGTTTTTTTGTTTCCAGTTTTCCAGATTAAGAAAAATTTCCAGAATTTCATGTCTTCTTATAGACGCAATGGATTTAGACGTTATTCAATCTTGAAATTCAACGGCACTTTAAAAGTTGATCCAGGCAAATGGGCAACAGCTGATTGCAGCATACGAATGGCACGTGAAGATAATAAGGAACAAGCAGCTGCAAATGAAATTCGGCAGGTTAGTTTTCCCATTTTTGCTGAGAGGTCAAAACTCTTTTTTGTTCATTAATGGCCTGTAGTATTCTCTACTGTTTAGAGAAGAAACCTTAATGGACACCTGCGTTTTTTTTCTAGTCTTAAATGAAAATTGATTCAGTTCAGATCTAAAGAAATATTAGGAAGCAGTAATGAACATATGATTCTTTTAGTCTAATTTACAACTTCAAAAATGCTTGAGATTAGTAACAGTTAATTCCTGCAGGACTACGGAGAAGGTTCCGAATATGGTAAAGCATTGCGAGAAGAAGCACGGCGCAAGAAATACGGCCGACAGCTACAAGCCTATCAACATGACAATCAACCCTGGATGCTAAGTATTACAGATTCAAGTACATTTTTTTTTTCATTTCGTATTAATTTTATGTTTAATTATACTTTCTAGCTAGGTTTATCGAATAGTACTGTTTTAATTTTAATTTAATGTATTGATTCAACATCAGTTTTTCATACTCAAAAAATTGTGAAGCTGCAAAGCATCATTCATATTCTAATGTTGTGAAATGCATTTTCGTTATTATCGTAATTTTTTACTTCTTTTTCGTTAGCTCATATGAAGTTTTTAGGTACTAAAGAACGAAAATTTCGTAGCATTCGTGAAGGTGGAGCGGGAGAACATGCAGACTATTGGGTGTTTTTGAAATCAGGGGAAGAATTTCATGCTTATAAAGTTGACGAATGGTATCAATTTGTGCCATTTTCTACTCATCGAACTCTAGACATTGATCAAGCAGAAGAACGGTTTCGTGAGTAAGACTTGCTTCATTTGTACGCTGAAATGGGTTAAACATATATTTAATTTCTTATAGGTAATAGTAAATAAATTTGATTTTGAAAAATGAAAATCCTGATTTATGCATTAACGAAATAGATTAGTTTTATATTCAAAACTAAGTAAAATTATTCCATAAATTAAAAAGCACTTATATATATATATTAAGTCACAGAATGTTCCTGTTATATTTATGATTTGTTCTGGTAGAGCAAAAACAAAGGGAAAAGACTGGAACAGGTATCTAGGTTTAAAACTTCATTTGCTTATTGAAAATAATTGTGCTTTTAGACGAAACCGTGTCATGAATCAGTTTGCCCTAAAAGCTCAGATACAACAGCAGCTGAGAGTTATGGATGAGGATGGTGAACAAATGATAAAAACAACTAAGTCACTTGTAGGTTCATTTACTTTAGTGTTCAAGTTTTTTATTCATTGTTCGCTTTCAACTGCTTCAGATCAAAATTCCTAAATCTTTTCAGAAAATTAAAGATGAAGACAGTGCGGATGAGAATTCTGATGGCGAGAAAGGCGATGACGAAGATGATGCTCCTTTCGGAAGTTTGCAGTCGAAAAAGGTAAAGCTTATTGAAATTCTTAATCTGGAAATTTAATAAAGCTCGTAAATTTCAATTTTGGACACAAACTTGTGTGTAAGACTTTATATTCAAATTAAGCTAAAAAACTAAGTTCCCTAACGTTAATGAAAGCGAAAGGTGCAAGACCTCCACTTACAAATTCCTACTTTAGAACTCGAAACTCGCTGGTCGGGTTCGAAAAGATAAAAGGCAACGAGTAGAGAATGCAGATGAAGTGGCAGCTTATGAAAGTGATGATGGTGATGATGAGGGTCGAGAATATGATTATATGAGTGATAGTGGTTCAGAAAGCGAGTAAGTTTCAACCATAGCGATTTTAATTCAGTTTTCCAAACTTAGATAAAGTACTTCTTGTATCTCTTTAGTATTTTTGTTTTCCGTTTCTTTTTCCCGCCATTTAATTTCAAGTTGCAAAGCAGGTTTTTGCTCATTGTTCACTGTTCCAAGCTATAATACAAAAAGAGCTCATACATATTGTGTGGGCTTATTTACTGCATTCAAATTTTTTCGCAAATTTAGTGGGGAAATAGCTGAACATCAATTATATAATTTTTTTGGAATTAGAAATTAAAAAAAATAGCTGCGTGTGTTACTTTTTCCCATGCTTTTATGTTCCTTTGCTTATTGTTTTTGTCCTTACTCAAAAGAGGAATCAAAACCATATTGAGAGCTGCACTGTATTTCTTTAATTGACTAAGAACTTTGTAATTTTATGTTCCTTGTAGTTTTTTAATCAAAATAGTAAATTAAATTAAGGAAGTAGGCTTAACATGAATGAAAAATGATAGTCACATTTCTTTTGAACTTAGCGATTTACTTTTTTTTCACTGTCAGCAGTGCATGATGTTACCATCATTCCTATCTAAAATTAGTATCTGTTCAAAATTTCATACATTTATTTTATTCATTTCTAAAACCCAAATAACTAAAAACAGATAATTTAGATGTTGTTGACAGCGAATTATTCATAAGATGCCGATGAGGCAGTCATCTATTAAACTTCATTATTTAAGTTTTTCCGCGATAGATATTCTTACTTTGTACAACACTTCACTATTCTTATAAGAATTTTCCATTGACTTAGATATTTTTATAAAATCCGGTTTTTCCAACACTAAAATATAATCTGAATTATTATCCGCTTCTTGTTTACAAATGCTATATTGTTCTAAAAAGAAATAAGATATTTTATAAAATGAAGCAAGAAATGAAACTTCCAGCAGAAGGAATAACTTTCTTAGAATAGCTCGCTGGTGAACCACTGTACAGTGGAAAACATGTGCGTGCGGTTATTTCATATATAATTATTTTCTGTTGAATAGTGTGTTCATCTTATTTCACTGTGAAAACATCTTCAACTGATATCAACGTCGATTTAATAGAATCGATAGTAAATAAGGTTGTTTCATTTGTGATTTATGAATTGTATAAAGTTTTCATTAAATCATAGCTAAAAGAGCAGTAGCCAAAGTAGCACTAAATGGAATATAATGAGATGTGAAGTGACATTTGTCTGTGGAACTCAGGATTGATAATAGGCCTGTGACGTAAACTTTAAAGTTCTTTTCATATAATCCCAGCAGCAGAATTGCGCAGAGGATGTAGCTCAATTGTTCCAATCATTCATATCCAGTATTTCTGTTCACTGTTGTTGAATACAACAGTCTGCTTCTCTAGGAATCAATTTTCCATTATTTCGTTCAATTCACCATTAATTAAATTTTTGGTGCTTCAAATCATCAATTTTCTTTATTAATTAATTTTGTTTTTCCTATCATTATAACCGACTCTAGTTTATTTTGATGAAATTCTCGTATGAGATCTACGGAAAGAAAATATAAACTATCAAATATATGAGTACTGGCTGGACCCAGTATTTGTCAGTTTTGTTTTTTTCGATGGTGTAGGGATTATTCAGGGAACTAGATCAACTTCATTTCGATAATATTTCAGCCGAGATGCGATCTCTATGGAGCAGAAGGTGGATGAGGCGATGGTTGCCGTGGGTGATGAAACAGGACTGAAAAAATTGATTGGCGATGAATTTTCTGATACCGACAGCAGTGATGTGGACGATATCAGTATGTATATAATTCCGGTTATTCTCTTCTTTCTAATAGAATTCTTCATAACTGCCATTTTTTAAAATAACATTTTAATTGTTTTAATAAGTGAAAAATCTGACAATCTCAATAAGATTGAAATTTCAGCAAAGAAACTTCTTTCTGCCGTGGAAGATGATGACGGTGATGAGATAAAAAAGCAGTTTATTGATGTCGATGAAAGGGGCAAGCTGTCATTGAAAATTTACTTTTTCATTTATTTTATGAAACGTTTACTTTTAACTTTATTGTGCTCAATCTTCCTCTAAATTCTTCACAGGAAATAGGATCGTTACATCAGAGATATGGGAATTTTGAGGCTTATTTTTTGTCAGAGAAAGATTGAAAGCAGTAGATTTTATACTTCGATAAGTTGACTCTTAACAGAGGATTTACTGTTAAGTTGAGTTGAAAGTCAAATATGAAGTTTATGAAGCTAAAATGGTAAATATCGTACTGGATTCATCTTCAGATTCATCGGGTAGCGATTCGGATGATCCTGACAAGGAAATTAACTCCGCAATCTTCTTACCCGTGGTAAGCCTTTTTCTCTCTTGAAGTTAAATTCTTTTAAAATTACTCTAAAATTTTCTAGAAAAAAGCTCCAGAAGAACAACCATCATCATCATCAGCGAGGAAAAGGCCATTAGAAAATACAACTTTGGCAGACACTGAGGCGAAGAAAATCAAAACCGAGCAGTCGTAAGCTTCATCTATTTTCTTTCTGAAATGGAGATTTTTTATCGGTTTTGCTGGAAAATTTTTAGTTTTTATTTTTTTCAATAGAATATTATCATATATACTCTATGCTTTTATTATTATTATTATTTTATGATCCAGCGAAAAGTTGCATGCATACGTATGCGTATAGGATGGAAGATCTTCTAAGAATTGTTTTAATCTATGATTTCAATTAAATTTATGTTTCTTTTGTATTTCTTCAAGTTAGTCCCAGTGACGTTTGCGAAATAATTCAAGCTTAAATATTTTTCACTCGAATGTGATTTTACCCGAAACATCATTGATCCGTCCATAAAATTATATCCGCTTGATCTTTACAGGCTTACAGCAATGTCGATATCACCTACACAACCGACAGCAAATCAGGATGGTCTAAACGAAGAAACAGTCCGACGATATCTTCGGAGGTAGCTTTTTCGAGTTTTTATGACTTCATCGTTCTTATACGTTGCTATGAAATAATGGACATACGATTCATTTTGTGATTTCGAACGAAGTGAAATAGGAAGACGAGATCATTTTCTGTTTTAAGAGTTCTTAAACATGATATTCCTGTAAATTTGTGTATTTGTACTTATTTGTAAAAATTATAGATTACTTCATTGTTTATTTATTATTTTTTTCCTTTCCTTTGTACTTGGCAATTCATTGATTTGAGCTTCGTTTTACAGGAAACCTCATACAACAAAAGAACTGCTTTCCAAAATCAAGTCAAAATGTGGTGATATGGAAAAATCGGAAATAGTACAAAAATTGGCCGCTATATTGAAACGAATAGAACCTCATCAATTCAAACAGAAGCATGGCAAGAAGGAAGTACTCTTTTTCTCATTGAACAATAATCTTGCTTGATTTTTGTTACTGTAAGTGACATGTATCGATGCTAGATATGTCTGTTCTTTAATTTCTTTGTAATGTCGATTGTATGTGATGGTTTACTGTGTAGGAGGTTTATTCAAAAATTTAAGCTCTGATTTGAATTCTTGATCAGTAAAGGCAGTTCATTCTTTCTTGTTGTAAAATATGGACAATGATATCAACAGTTAATAGCAGCAAACCAAAAGAATTCCTCGAGCGTGCAAAAATAGTTCTCCCTTAATTCTGACACCATAATACTTTTATAAAAATTGGGAATAATTTTAGCGCAACATGAAAATTGACCGTAATCATTTAATCTCAGTATGCAGTTATACTAGCAAGTAATTGTACGGTCTCATCAGACATACATATTTTAAGGGAGTAAAGATTGTTGCTCGAAACAGCTGTTGTTTTCATGAGATTCTCAGCTTGTGTCGCAACATTTATACTGATAGACAGTGATAGTATTAATATTTGAGCGCTTATATCACTCAAACTATGGTAGAACTCGTAGAAGTGGCAAAAAGTATAGCAATAGTTATCGAACAGCGAGAATTTTTATTTACTTACAATGAGAATTTTACTTCAAAAATGAAGTGTGACATAAAATGGGATACATTCAATAGAATATTTACTAAGCCCAAGTGACTCCAATTTGTTTGTATTATTACGAAATAATATAAATCAGGTCGTAAGCAAGTTATCGTTGTTGCAACGAGGTTCAAATCGAAATTCAAGTGTGGAAGATCACGTATAAATTGTAACAAGTCAATTCATTCCATCGTAACATGTTCTAGCAAACGCTTAAATCACATGAAAAAATAGTATTTCGGATCAATTGACTTCACCGTATTCCTAATCAAATATGTCTAATGGAGTACGGTAATAACCGCAAGGCATTTTAAAAATATATAAGTGCTAATAAAGAATAAGTATTATATACTTTGTTAAAGAAATTTAATGTTTAAAATAAGGAATGGTAATTAAATAATCATAATCTATTCTATTGTTTTTTTTTTGAAAAAAGTTTAAAGGAAAGAAAGGGATTGAAAAGAACTTATGAGAGAGAAAGAGAAAAATAAAAGCTGACAGAAAGAAAGCTTTAGGAGAAAAGATTAGGAAGGGATGTTTGAAATAAAAAGAAATTCCGTTTTAAAAAATGTTTCAAATAATTCTTCCTTTTATTTGTTTCAACAAGTAAAAGGCAAAAAATGGAAAGGAAAATATTACTTCCCTAATAAATTATTATTATTATAAATGAAGAAATAATACTAACGAAGGAAATTCGTCAAAATAAAGGAAAACTGTCTCGCCTAACTATTAATAATATTGAAATGGGAAGTATGACATCTGACATTTCAATTATAATTATTGTTCGTTAAAAAGCTTTTTTTCAAGTGAATCGATGGAAGAATTTGTTTGCAGCAAGGTTATGGGAAAAATAAATATTTCAATTTTATTAAATAATTAATATCTAATAACTGAAACAATAAGTAATTTATTTCTAATAGCTGAAACTTCTTTTTTTTAAGAAACTATTTCCAGTATTAATGTTATATTAATCATTTGGTTTTTTATTTTGAAAATGATGCTAAACAAATATATTTTTGGATATATTTATGCAAGATTGCAAAAGATATGATGAAATACATACATATACACCTTTGAAGTATAATTATAGAAATTTAATGGTTTACTCGAAGACTATTTAATTTCATGAATAAAATTGATATGAATGATATATGCAATGATTAAAATTCTAAACATAACTATAAGTAGTATAGATACAGTCTTAAATTTCAACAAAGAAAATAAGAATAAAATGTTGATTATAATTTAAACTTCTTCCATCAGAATTGAAAGAAATTCAAAATTATAACAAAAAATTAAAATAATTCTAAAAACTTTTTTAAGCTAATCGAATGATTCATAGCAGTAAATTATCTGACAGATATATATATATGTCAGATAATATATATATTTGATCAAAATTTTACTTCATTAAATTACATTGTGTACAAAAAGGAAAAACATATAATGATGACAAAAGAAATGGTTAAATTTTAATCGTATTATAATAATAATTATTATTAATAATCAATATTAATTAATAATAATAATTAATGATGATAATAATAATAACAAATGATATACTTATCAAAATTGAGTTATTAGAAAATCGATTATTATTTATCGATAAAATACATATGCATACAATAATAATCATAAGTGATATTGCCAATCAAAATTAGTTATATAAAGACAGATTCTTATTAACTGCTAGCAATGTTACTAAAAAGATGAAGATTAAAACAAAATTTTAAAATAAGTTCTTAATGCGAGTGATAAGAAATAATGTAATAATGTACAGAATAAATGTATATTATTAGAAGTTGGACTGAATACTGAATGTCATTCATTCTAATAAAAATTTTTTTTATTTTCTTTTGTTTTTGTTTTTGGCAAATTAATTAATTCTTTTTTTGAGTGAATAATGAAAGTTTTACATTCTTTTCATTATTTTTCTTTTCTTTCTTATTTTTATTTTTTTCGATTTAATCGATAACTTTCAAAATTCATAGATATTAAGTAAGATTTCATGAAAATGGCTGCTGATCATTTTTAGTTTAGCTTATTATAAAATCAATAATATATGCTAATATATTTCAAAGTAATTACAAAAGATTCTAACTGATAACGATACAAAATATATACACAAATGATAATTTAAAATTTAATGATAAAATCGTATTCATTCATTTGGAAAATTCTTTTACGAATAAAAGTTTAAAACAAAAATTATTGAATTGTGTTCATGAAAAAATACTTATATTTAAAAAAAAATATATTAAAATATGTAGTTATGATTTATCTGAAATTACAATCACTCTGTGCAACTTCAAGCAATATATTTCAAATTAACATCATGCTGTTCAAAAGCAATCGATGGTGGCAATCCGGTTTCTAAATCAGGTGGTGGATGTAAACCGCGTCGCAAACGCTGAAAATTGACTTAAGAAGTGTTAATTAGTTCAAAAATTAAGAGCCTCTTTCAAACACTGATTAAATTTTCCGTTCTATAAATAATACATCATTCGAGAAGACTTTAACAAAGAATGATAACTTCAATTTGTCAAGATCGAAAGTTAATACTAAAGTTCAACAAAAAAAAGCAGACCTCACTGATGGAACTGTCGAGATTGATGGAAAAAAGATAATAGATTGCATATCCTGGTATGACAATTATAGAACATGATGATAAAAAAAATCCAAATATTTCAGCCCAAACTGGAAAGTTTTCTCCGGTCGGATACTTTAATGGTTGATACTTGTAAATACAAAAGAAGAACAAAATCTGAAATTAATCAATTATTGTTTTTTTTCTTTTGAAATTAGTAAAAAAATAGGAAATGAGCAAAGAAAGTAAAAAATTCGAATAAATGGACAATGCTTAATTTTTCTCCCACATTTTAACATACAATTAAAAACTGTTTAAAAGTTTGAAAAGATTTTTTCTTCGTTTCTTTAAAATGAAATCAGCAGAATGTTGTAAAGAAGAAATATTGTTTAAGAGAAATAAAATGTTGTATAAGTTTGTGGAATACTTCAAATTATCAAACGTATCAAAATGGCACAAATAGCTTTTATTCCAATGTGCAAAATAAAAACTCACAGCAATAACCAACGGTGTTATGAATTTCCAAACAATTATCCAACATGCCCAAAGTTCAAAACCGATCATTTCTTTTAAAGCACTACGTACTTTCCCTGCTCCTTAAAAATAAACCGCTATTGGTAAAGAATGATTAATTGTAAAAATTAAGCAATAGTTAGTGAATATTTAATTTATTAGGATGAAATATGATTTAAGTTTGTGTTATTGATTTATTATATAAATTATCGATCAGTTCAAATAGATCAAGAATGAAAATATTACTTACCATATCCCCATGAAAGTCCAGTAATTTCAAAAAATACGACAAACAATAGAGCAATACCACTAGCACCATATGCATCAAATAATGTCAACCAATATGAGCCAGCCTTAATATTTTAAATTTCTAAATCATTATTTCTTTTTGTTCTCAATTTAGATTGACCTATTTATACTTAATTTAATCTACTATAGAAATTATGATTTAGAATATCAATATCAAAATATTAACATGATCCATCCTCAGCATAAACATCACAATCATTTCACAATATAAATACAGAAAATCTATCTACAGTATGAACACATAAATTTATTTACAGTATATATTAAGGTCAATCTTCAATACGCGCATAATCTGTCTACAGTATGGAACAAAATTTAATTACAGTATTAGCGCGATGCATCTACGGTATGAAATTAAGACCTCTCTACAGAATAAATACGGTGAACTATCTAAAAATCAAAATCTACAGTAAAAACTTGAAGACTTAAGTACTGTATCTGTTAAAATTAATGTTCCTATGTTAGTTTAAAAAAATATTAACAGATCTTATTTGGAGAAATATCATTGCGATAATAAAAATTACGTAATATAATTAATTTTTTAAAATATTTTGTTGGAAATTGAAAGCCTTACATAGGTAACCATAGGTGTGCCAAGGATAAAGAAGAATAAGCAGGTAATAAAAAGTGCTGTTTTCTTGTATTTTCGCAAAAAATATGGGAAAACGTCTTCAATAGCGGTATATAAACCTTCCAACATGCAAATCTGAAATTATAGTCAAATTATGCTGATTTTTCCGTTCTGATCCGTTGACAACATAAAATGCATTCATATACTTGCAAATTACAAACCTGACTGTCAAGACCAAGGATTGCAATCATCAAAAAGAATAACACAGACCAAACTTGTTTAAAAGGAAGATTACTGGCTACTTCAGGATATGCTAAGAATGCTAAACCTGGTCCTGTAAAAAAAACTCTAAATTTTATGATTAATGAATCAAATTGGTATACCATTTGAATTGGAAAGTTACTCATATAAAATTAATGATAAATTGATGATTTATTTCTATCAAATACATCATTAATTTCTTCGGTAAAATTGTTTTTTTTAAATGCTAGAAGATTTACTTAATTTATGGAAACATTCAAACCTGGTTTAACAATTTCGGCAATATTCTTGTCAACAATAACCGACATGTAACCAAGGATGGAAAAAACAACGAAACCTTAACAGCGAAAATTGTATCATTTAATTACAAGCATCAAATCGCCTATTACTTTCAACATATATTTGCTTGGTTTTACTATAAAAAAAATTAAAAAATAAATAAAACATTTTAAGGCCCGAAAAGGATTAGAATTTCAAGGTTGCCTTATAAAGAAGGATAAATAGATATTCAAAAGAAAGATAAGAAGAGGATATTTAAGATTAACAAGCCCATTTCTTATTCTTGGGTAAAACACAGCAAAAATTAGAAAGTTTGTTGAAAAAAGAGGAATTTTCGTCAAACTTACCAGCAATCAAACTTGTCGAGCCATTTATGAAACACAAAAGAAATCCATCTCTGTAATTATTTCCTACTTTTTTTTAAATTAAGCGATGTATACAGGAAGATATTGATGTTTTATCAAACTTAGAAACTCTTTAAGATTTCACTATTCTCGCATGTTTTATAAGATATGCTAATGATGAAATGCCAACTTGAAAAATGATAATGACAAAATATAATGATGAAATGTTTACCTGTAGCAATTATGAGACCTCTTATTGTGTGATCCCAAAGCAATTAGCGTTCCGAATCCCACTCCATATGAGTAAAATACCTGGAAATGAAATGAGTAAAAGTTGAGTAGCACATTGTATAACAATAATCATTACTATTAATTATTATTATTATTAAACATTATTACTTTTCATCATTACGAATTATTATTATTACCAGTATTATTAATTGTAATTTATTATTATCTTATTATTATTGTTATCAATTATTATTATTAATTATTATTATTATCAGTATTATTATGATTATTTTTATTATAATTGTCAGTGTTATTATTGTTATTGTTATTGCTGTTATTATTATTATTAAACTTATCTTTATCATTTTAAGAAATCAAAAAGATATTGTTTAATAATATAACAATAAGCTTAAATTTGACCATTGATGTTTTAAGAAGATACTTATTGGAGAGAAATGGTATTGATCGTTTCAATAAAAGGAGATGACAGATGAATATACTTATTGATCGACTTATTAAATATGATCATTATGTAGATGAAAATAAACATTTTTAGGAAGCTTTTATATATGCAATCACAATTATTATCATATTACTGTAGTAAGAATAAATAAAATTAAAAGTTAAAAAAGCAACAAAACGATGATATTAATTTATATTCATTAATAATATCGATTAGTATAGAGTCTCTCAATTGGGATTGAAACAATTGTAATTTTATTCTCCTAAAAAAACTCATAAATTATATTAAATTATTTTAAAATAAAAGAAGATAGAAGAAGAGAATACCTGAGTGCCGGCATCTTTCCATACCGTTATGTCCCATAATTTTGTTGCATTAGGTGTTAGGTAAAAATGAATGCCAACTTCAGCGCCAGGTAATGTCAAGCCACGAATGAGTAGAATTGCCAGCATGAAATACGGTGATAACGCGCAAAAATACACAAACTGCAACAGTAAAAAGTATGTTTTTTTAATGAATTTGCATATTTATTGCTTTTTTCCTAAAAAAGAAAATCCATTCTTTTTCTTTTTTAAAACCAATAATTCGATCCATTTAATCATTGATAGATTATTGAAGAGAATAACCGAAATGAAAAGATGAAGAATATGCTGGAAAAGTATTAAAATATATGTATCAAAAGACTGCTGAAAATAATGATATGCCAAAACATATGCTTAGAGATGGAAAATTATTTCCATAATTGATCGAATTAGGATAATCGTTTGATGAAATTCCAGCAGCTCTCATTTGCTTGCTATAATGGATTCGGAATGCGGTATAATATCGAAACTTTGTGTAGAAAGGAAAGAAAAACTGTAATGATGCATCGCAGAATGCGACGTAAAACGGAAAAACTATGATTTCGTATTGTACGATATAGCTTAAGCAGCGGTGATCGTTGAAATTCTCAGTATTTCGTTTTTAAAATTTTTCGAATTACTTATCATAACTGATAAGAGTTCAAGAAGAGGAAAACACTCAATGATGAAATGATATCAGTCGAACATTTAATTAGGGAGATTGATGAAAATTGATGCCGTCGTAAGCTGGAATCTACAAAGCTGCTAAAATCCACTAGAATCCATCATCTTTAAAGACGAACTACCAATAAAAATTTAAAATTATTTTTTCATTTTAAAGAGAAGAAAACTACGAAGCATGTCAAATTGTGATGTAAAAAGTGGCTCGAATATATCTTAGCAAAGGATCTGAAAAATCCCACAACGCAGCGCAAGTCATCGAAGATATCTAATCATAAAAGATATCTAATCCTCTAAATTATAATTACTCTTGGTCTATTCACAATCAACTAAACATCCAAGACTTGTTATTAGGAAAGATTCTTTTTTCTGTGTTTATTGTCATTATCATTAATTAGCTTAAATATCTTTCATTCTTATTCATTTAACAATTACGATTTGTTACCAAAAAATTTAATGCTATTCTGGAAATTCGAAATTTAATTAAGTTTAGGAATGTTTAAACATTCATGAAATTTAGAAGTTCAAAAGCACACACACACGTGAAAAATGCAGTAGCTTTCTTTTTTTTGGTACTTTATTTTTTGGACCAACTTTAGTTGCATTTTCATAGCCATAAATCGACGATGAATATTGTTGCAGATAAGGGATGAAATGTTGCCATTTCGAAAATGTTTGACTAATCGATACTACCATCAATCTCTTTTCTTAAACGTAATAATAGCATTTGCATTGTATCAAATTTTATTACCCAAATTAATTTAAATTTCAATTTCGTTTTCATTTTTTTTCCAAAAAAACTCAATCTCAAAAGTTACCTGCCATCTTTGGCAAATTCTTTAGAGGATCAATAAATTCGTCGGGTATATTCGTGCGTTGAACAACACCGAATGCTTACTCCATCAGCTCAGATTCTTTGCTACAAACTGTCCTCTTAACTAATTCTTAATATTAAAAAAAAAATTCGTCAAATTTCAGGTATGTTCCTATAAATCAGAAAAAAAAATGCTATTTATTATCATTTCACCTTTGTTCACCAACTTTTTTCACTATTCTATCGCTTATTACTAATTACTTAATTATCGCTTTGTCTTTGTTTTCAATTTGAAATAAACTAAAAATGGCATATGGAAATTAGTCCTAATTCAATATTCCAGAAATGGAAAAGTACCAGAAAATCAGCAATTGCTTGGCCGAAAAAATGCAAAACAGGCCATTACATAATCCTGTAAAATAACTCCACTGAAAAGTTCGCATATAAATTTAAATTTAATCAAAGTTTTCGAAAAAATAATACTTATTTGGATCTTTTTTTTGCATCATTAACTGTCAATTAGCAGACCCTAAACACTGATGATCTAACAACAGTCGTTGATATCTATGCATAATTTTAATAACGCCAATTAATTTTCGTTTTTTTTTCTTACCTTACGAGCACGTGTAATGCCTTTCCAAAGTGCGAAGTAGACGATAACCCACAACAGTGCCGTTATTCCGAAAAGTTCCCATTGAATTCCTCCAAAGCTCGATATCGAATCGGTTTGCATCAACACTCGTCGTCTGCAAAAAATGAAAGAACAATTTTTTAAAACTATTATTAAACCATAAATTAATTTGTTGATACTACCAAAAATGTCCACTATTATTAAATTTCAAGGTAAAAAATTAATTACTAAAATTTAGTTGGCTTCAATTTCAGCTTCATCATTACAAAATTAAAAAGCCAATGTTCAAAAATTTGTTTTAATAAAATTTCATCAGCAATTATATTGTATCGTATTAATTTTATCATAATGCAGGAAATTATTAACAAATCGAAATATTTCAACTAACTCCCAGTATTGTTCAACGCTTGATCCACTAGTTAAATTATATTTAGACAGATTTTTTTTAATTTCGGATATTACTGCTGCATCTTCATGTCCGGTTATGCAAGTTTTATCATTCCTAGAAGCAAATTACAATTGAACAATTGCAAATGCTACAAAAATATCAAGAAAATTATATATACATATATGCATGCAAATAAATTATGATAGTCAAAAAATACCGTACCATCGAAGTAAGCTACAATAATACCAATAATGGAAACACTACCATATCTGCCACGATGAGTTACGATAATATAAATAATGAAAAACTTACCACCAATTGTTACATGTTTCCCATGGGAAGATTAATGAAAACGAATTGATCATATAGAAGATAGACCAACTTGATATGACACAAAAATATGAGATGCACATAAATGCAATCACAACATTACCGATACCAACACCTATACGAACATTACTGTAATTTAAATGATGGAATTACTGTTTTCATTGGTTATGATATTAATTTAATTAACCTTTAAATAAAGGGCATAAATTCCAGATTTCCATAGCGCCACGCTGTGCATATTGTCCCATCGTAATTTCCATAATAAACACAGGTAATGCGCCAAGTGAAAAAAATATTATGTAAACAACTAGGAATGAACCTGTCAAATTAACACAGATTTTAATTTAAATTAATATAAGTTTTAAATACACCTTAGGCAAAAATTTCATTTAATTATTTCAAAAATATCTATTGTTTACTTAAAAATTTAAATTTCACTTCAAATTTAAAACTATCAAAAAAAGAACAAAAAATAGAAACGAACCACCGCCATTTTTAAAGCATAGATATGGAAATCTCCACACATTGCCTAAAAAATTTTCAAATTATCATTTAAAACAAAAAAAAGCTATTTAATATCTCATCGATAAAACACGGTAAAATGCACTTTACTGTAAAAGTTACATTTACCTGAGGAAGGAAGCTAACAAGTTTTGACAAAAAATTCGATATTAACTGTTAAATTATTTAATACGATCAACTGCTCATATAATTAATTATTTGGCAATAATTTAAATCAAAAACATATTTTAGCTTTTGAAATTTTCCACAATTTATGTCAGTTTTGTTACAAAAATCTTTTTGATTCTAATTAAATAATTGGATAAGATTATACAAAAAATTAGCATTACTTTGAATAATTTGTAATAATATGATATGATTTAATTTTTGGGAAAATATAATATGATTTAATTCAACTTTATACATATAATATAATATGATTTAATTCAACTTTATATATATAATATAATACTTACATAACTTAAACAATACTTTTATTCAATTTTTTTCCTTCAGTAAAAATAATTTATTTCTGCAATTTTATATATGAAATATAAAACTTTTGCATAATTTAGGCAATACTTTTATTTAATTAAATATTCTTTCTTCGATAAAAATAATTTCAAATTTCTTTTCAATTTATTATTTTATTTTTCTTTTCTGTTTTTTTTTTTTGTTTTTATTATAAATAATTTATGCTTTAATAATTTTTTAATTATATAAACTAAAATTTAATTTCATTTTAATATATTTTGACTATTTTCATTTCAATTTTACTTTTACCTAATCCAACGGCATATGCGATCATTGACATAATAAAATCAAATGGATTCGACCATTGCTGTCTGTCTGTTGCCAACGATTTTTTATTTTTCCTACTTTTTACATTATTTTCTGTTATCGTTTTTATCTCTTTAAAACCCATCGATAAATTTCTATCTTTTTCATCCAATTTCAAATCTTCAGTTAGGTTTGTCATACCTGAAAATAATTTCTTTCTTAATTACCATTAAAAATTTACAAATCATTTTTTGGCTCATAGAATAGAATTGGAATAGAATAGAATTGGAATGGAATAGAAAAATCAAAAATTAAAAATACGATGATTTATTATTTATTTAAAAAATAAAATTTTTGCTTATCTTTTCTTCCTTTTATATAATAAATTCTGAAAGAAAAAGAAATTATTCTTTGATTTGTTTAAAACGAAATTTTTCAAAAAATAAATAAAACGAAAGAATAAAATTTTTGTTTAGAAAAATTGAAAAATCTTTTTACAATAAAATACGACGTGATACTACAATATATGTTTGTCTATCTATTTGTCATAGATAAAAACTTTTAAGAAGCTTTTTTACTTTATCTCTCTCTCTCTCTTTCTCTCTCTCCCTCTTTCTCTTTCTCTTCTTGATATGAAATAAAATCATGCATTATGCATGGATTTTTTGAAAACAAAATTTAATCAAAAATGTTATCATTCAACAAAAATATGCTAATTGTTTTTCGAATCATTTTTATAATGCCAAAAAAAGAAATATTTTATTAATATAAATTAGCAATTAGTAATAACTAAAATAGCATTTTACAATTATTAAAAAACAAAACTGATAAATTTCATGTTAAAACAATATTAAACTGATATTTTTGGAAAGTTTTCAATGGAATGAGATATTAAAATTGTAAAGAAATAAAGAGCTTTCTTGGCATTTCATTAAGTTCATTGTAAAAACATCGGTAATGACATATGGTTAGGTCGAAAAATTGAAATAGTTGAGGTGTAATTAATGAAAACAGTTCCATTAATTAGCTAATGAAATTATTTCATCAAAATAAGCAATTGTTATTTAGGATAAATCATACAGTATGCTGCTTGTCATCTCATTTCCTAACAATTTAAAATAGTAAAAATTTCAGAAAAACATTATACAAATTATTTCTGTCAAGATTTTGACAGAAATAATTTGTATAATGTTCAACTGAATCAAAATTAAAACAAATTGAATGATCTATGGGGATAATTAGCGTTTATAAAAAAATGTTACCGTAGGTAATTAAGGCTTATTAAAAGCACTAAAACAAAAAAATTGACGGCTATTAAAAATATGATTGTGGAATATATTACTACGAAACAAATATGATTTATTAAAAGTATTACTACAGGACAGTTAAGACTATTGAAAGTATTGTGATAAAACAATTAAAGCTCTTGTTGTTGTTATAAAAAATTGAGGTCCATTAAGAGTATTATCACGAAAGAACAATTAGGAGTTAGCAAAACTATTACGATAGGACAGGCTGTGCCCATTAAGACAATTAATCCTATTAAAAGTATTATGAGTGTTCCGTCAAGGCAATTAAGACTTATTAAAAGTATTATGATAGGACAGTTAAGACTTATCAAAAATGCTATCATAAAATAGCGTTACTATAAAACAGTAAAGACTACTAAAAGTATTCCAATGAGTAATTAGGAATGCTATGTAATTGAAATTGAAATATTTCCAGAAAAGGAAAGTACTAAAATTGGTAAAAGGAAAAGGAAGAAAAAATGATTTTTATTTGTAAAAAAGAGAAATGTTTAGAGGAAGAAATAGTTTTTCAATGGCTGTCAGATGGGATCGACGAAGAAATGATTCATTCAAATTTTTCAATTTCATCTTTTTTCTTTTGTTTTATTCTTTTTGTTTTTGTTTCAAAGTTAATATTCACATTATTCATTTGCAATTTTATATGATTTCTTTAGCAAAACTGAAGTATTCTAAGATAAGAAAGATAAATTATTAAGCGTTTGATAATTTATCAGTAAAATGATAAAAAAAAATATCAGTAAAAATTCATTTTTCTATTTTGCATAAAAATCAACGAACCATTTCAATAATTATAATTATTTGAAAAATTGAAATTAGAAAAATTCATTCATTTTTGATTAAAATGAAAGAGAGAGAGAAGAGAGAGAGAAAGAAAGAGAGAGAGATGGAAATTTGCTTTTTTTCGAAATATTTCAACAATGAAAAATTTTATTCGTTGTAGTATTTTCATTTCTTAACTTATTTTCTACATTATTTCACTCATTCCTTTTTAGGTTGAGAAAATTTTGAATTAATTTCTATTATTATCTTATCTTTGATCAAATATTTTGATTAACAGTTAGATTGATATTGCAATTGGCAATGAATTTTGAAGCAACTTTTTATTTACAACATTTTTGCACTATAAAAGTTCTTCAAACTAAATTTCATTGTTTTCAATTTCAAAAATTCATTAGGCCAATTTGGCTTAAATAAGTTAATCTAAATATAGATATCTTCTGAAATCAGAATTGAATATTTCCAATCATAAAATATTTCTAAACCAAAGAATGAACATATCTAATCCTATAATCATTTTAAACTAGAATCTCTAATCATGAAATTTCTCTAAAGCACTATCAAACATCTTATAATACTCATTCATATCTCGATTCCTATTTTTTCACAATCTAACAGTTAAAACGGAAAAAAAGGAATAGGAAGAAAGGATGGAAAAGTTATAACCGATCAAATTCACCCAACCATTTTGTCGTAAAAAACATTTCACTCTTGATGATTGCAGAAAAATATATTTGCTGCACATTTGTTTCCTTAAAATCTTTTTTTTTGTAGAATAGATGAAAAAATGTTTGATAAAATGTTATATTTGTAGAGAAATCGATTTTAACAAAGATAAAAATTAAAATGAAATTTGTATTTCTTAAATAAATTGCAAAATATTTGTAATAATTTATTATTATTCTAAACAAATGACTCATTCATTGATAATACCAATGTTTGTTAATAGTAATAATTAATAATAATAAAACAATATTTGATAACAGTATTAAAAACAAACAAAATTGCAAAACTTATAAAATTCAAGCCATTATTATCCAAAAATTGTCCTTTGGAATATAATTCAAATTCAAATTTCCTTTTGAAATAAAATTTAAATCTAAAATTTTAAAACAACTAATAATGTTATATATAATTAATGAAAAAGGATGAAAAATATACACATATGCCTTTCAAAGAAATAATCGAAAGAATGAAATAACCCATAATAATACATCTTTTTCTCACTCTTTCTCTCTCTCTCTCTCTCTCCATTGTTTTTAAAACTTCAAACATCTAAATTATATTATTTACTATTCCGGCATTGTTGAAGCGCAACTGGTTCTATCACAATACATTAAAACGGTCGCAAAACAAAAAGGAAAGAACAAAGAAAAAGAGAGAAAAAAAGAAATAACAATAAATCATACTGGCAGGAAGATAAGACCAAAAAGCGGAATACATTGTGTAAAAAGTTTAAATATATAAATAAATTATGCTTTTTTGCTTTTTTCTTTACAATAATATAGTAAACAACAACAATAACAATAAATAATAATAATAATAATAATAATAATATTAATAATAAATAAATAAAAATAGATAAATAATAATAAGATAGCAAAATAAATAATAATAATAAACAACTATCTTCTTCCATTATAAAAGTTCATTTTTTCTTTCCTATCTCTCCTCCTCCCCCGCTCTCTCATCCCCCGTTCTCGCTTGCCTTGCCGTCCCCCGTTCCCCGTTCTCGCTTGCCTTCCCGTCCCTTATTCTCGCTATAAATAGGTGGTGATAGCTCATAGGATCAAAAAAAAGATAATTAAGGGAAAGAAAAAGAAAAATGTGTAAACATTTACGAAAAAATAAGTTTTCAAGGTCGTTTACGTAGAAACATACTATCTCTGATACCTTATCAGAGATAAGATAATGATAATGAATTGGATATGATTAGTAGAATGAAAAAAATTTTAATTTTAATAACAAATAATATAATTTAATAGAAAGAAAAGTGAGAGAGAGAGAGAGAAAGAAAGAAAGAAGAAAAATGAATGAATGAAATTCGGAAAATATAAAAAGTTGATAAAAGTTAAAATGAAACCCACTTGATATATGTTTGATTGTTGTCATTTTCTTCGACAAATTGATTAAAAGTATTGTTTCATGTAATGAAATAATTGCGATAACATAAAAATGATTGCTGCAAATGAAATAAATTTTTAGTTTTTATTAACTTTACACCAAAATATAACAGTTAAATCGCATGAAACATACAAAATTTATTTCCTTCTTAGAATTAAATAATAATTAAATTAATAATCGAATAATTAATAATTATTAAAGAATCTATGAATTATAATATTATCATACTGTTATTATTATTCGTTAGCTAATAATTAAAGTGCCAAATTAAAAGGTTTTTCTTTTTTAGCAACAAATTTGGCATAATAGATTAAATTAAATTTATTAATTAAAAGTAATAAATAATTCTAATATCTATTTTATGCTACAAAGTGGATGATAATATCAATAAGTATGTATGTAATAGCTTTTTTCTTTATTCATCCATCATTTACCCTTCCCTTCATCTTCAACTTATTTTTTACTCGCTATGCTTTGTTTTCTTAATTTCACATTATTTATCTTGAAATATGATCAGTAAAGCGTCGTAACACATACATACACACCTACATACACACACACACATACCACACATACATAAATACATACACATACACACACATACACATACATACATCAGAACATATTCAAAATCCATTTAATCGTTCGTGAATTCGTCAAATTTTAAATTAGCAAGTCTTACGTATATTTTACTCTTTGTTTTTTTTCGTTGTTTGAACGATTAAAAACAAAGGAATAATTTCTACACACGTAGTAGAAAGTAGTAAATAGACGTACGTGAGGATTTCATCTAAAAGAAAAATATTTGAATGACAACGTATAACGTGTAAACGGGTAACAATGACATAATATTATATCGTATAATATTTTAATAATATAAATGAATAAAAAATGCATTAAATAATTATTTAAGAAAATATCATTGATAAAATATTGTAATAACAAAATTTCGTTAAAAGATATTTCAAAAGTAAATTATGTTTTATAAAAATAATATGTTTTTATTGGAATTATTTGAGATAAAAATAAGTAAAAGTTATCAATTAGCTGAATATTGTTGATAAATGATAATATTATATGTGTTATTCATTAAATAAATAATATTTTTTATTGGTATATATTTGAAATAAAAATATTTATTTGAAATAGAAATGTTTAAACAGCCAAAAATATACATTAAATTATATCAAACATTTTTCAACAAACAATTAAATCACTTAAAAAACTTTTCAAATAAAACATACGCAAATATTTGCATTCTTACAGTATCGGCAAAAACATAATACTAAAATTGAACGAATGAAAAAGAAAGAGAAGGTAAAAGAAATTTAAAATATATATATTAAAGATTTGTTTGAATGAAATGAAATAAGAGAAAAAAAGATAAGATAAGAATGAAAGATACTGAAATCCAGTTTTTTCCATCCCTAAAACAATCCTAAAATAGATAAAGTTCATTTCAAAATGATTGCAATGCAAATAATAATATTTCTTTCTTTAAAAAAATGAAAGATAACGAAGAATGAAATTAGAAAGAAATGAAAATAAGCCAATTGAAATTTAATTATTTAATTTCCAATTTTTTATTAAATAAAAGGAAATTAAATAAAAAACTAAAAAAGAAATGTTTGCAAAATTTAAATTTAATTTTTTTAATTAAATTTAAAATGAAAAAACAAAACCTTTCATTTAAAAATAAAATTTTTCGAAAATTCAATGAATGAAAATAATTTATAGCCTTTTTTGTTTTGTTTTGTTAAAAATCTTTTCAAAATTCTTTTAGCTTATTGAAATGAATAAAATAAATCATTGAATACTAAACTAATGATAGTCCTCTTAAATGAGGCCTCTTCAATGAAGCCACGAAAGCCAAGTATATATGGCCTAAGCCAAATTGTGCATTTAATGATTTTTTCTTTCTTTCATCATATTTTCATCCATACAACCAATTACATAAATAATTTTTATAACGAAAAAAAGGCAAATAAATAAATGAAATGCATATTTTACTATGTCAAATATATTTTAAAATAATGAAATTTTTTTTAATAGCCAAATTAATTTGTTTCGCTTAAATATTTTTAATAAATTATTTTTATCAATTAGAAATAATTTAACCATAAAATATGGTTATGTTATTAATAGATAAATATTATCATTATGATAAGATGAGAAATGTTTGATATTAGCACTAATATTATTCCATATCATCAAAACAATGAGCTATTATCATTTGTTTTGTGTAAAAATTATCAGTTGTTCCGTGCAAAAAAGAAAGAAGATATTGCAATATAATTAGATTAAATAAAAATTTGATAATAATTCCTGCTAAAATGATATCTTTGTTATTATTAAAATTATTACTGATTATTTATCAATTGTTATGTGGTTTTATAAACCATTATTATCAGTAATGCACAAATTGTCCTCATTATTTATCACATTGTTGTTATTACTAATAAAGCAATATGATAAGAAATGATAAGAGAAATTTATCGCATCTTAATATTATTATAAAAAATGTATGTGCGAGTAGCAAAAAAAAGGACGCATAATTATTTCTTATTAAAACTCATCTAATTACGACATTTCTGTCATGCAATGTTTATTGTAACGATGAAATAAATAATAATAACGATTGTGATATTAGAAAGAAATACTGAAAATGATGATATCAATGTTTGCAATGATTTTTATGAAGACTAAAACAAGTAATAATGATAATGATAGTCGTATCAATAATAATAATCATCAATAATATTTAATAATAATGACAATAAAAAAATGAATAATAACTTGATAGTAATAGTAATAATTAACAATAATAACATAATTAATAATAATGAAAGGTGAAAAAGAAAATAAAAATAATGAAAACATTATTATAACATAATTCTTTTATCTTTTTCTCAATTTCAATATAATTTTAGATAAGCTAATCAATTTCTTTAATAGATTCTCAAATGAAAAATGAAACTTTAATGGAAAGAAAAACTAAGAGAGAGAGGGAGAGAGGTAAAAGAGAGAGAGAGAGTGAAAGAAAAATCATTATAAAAGTGGAAATGTTGAAAAAAGAAAAGTACAACAATGTGGTAATATCCAATAAATTATTTTCTATTTTTTACGAATTATTCATTTCCAACAAATAATAATAATGATAATAATAAATTGACATTTTTTTTGTAAAATTTATCAATATTTATAGCAAATTTTCTTATTTTTCTTAATAATTTGAGCAAAATTTATTCCAACAAAAAGTAAAATGAAATTTAAAAAGAAAAAGTGTCGAAATTGTTGTAAAAAATTGATAAAGAAAATAGCGAAATAAACTATTTCGACGATATTTAATGATAAAAATAGCATTGTAAAAGTTTAATAATAATATATTGTAATAATTAACAGCTTTTTCTTTTCACAATTTCAGAAAATTAATTAATTAAAAGAAAATTAATCAACTTTGAAAATAAAAATTAGTTTAATTCATCACAGAAATTGATTTCCTTTTTTTTCATCATAGTTGAACTAAAAAATTAATTGAGATTCTAATTAATTTATTGTAATCATTTCGCTCCTGTTTAATGTCTTTTCCATTCGAAAAAGAAAGATGAAAATGAAAAATGAAAAATAGTTTGATTGAAAATAATAATAAATTGTTGAATGATACAATTCATTCTATCTACTACACTGACATCATTTGCACATTGTGAAATGGTTATTTGTAGAAAAATCAGTCCAACCAACGACAAACGATATTTACTGTTTTAATTTAATGTAAAAATTTTGTTGTATGAAATGATAAATTAGCGAATTTTTTAATTTGAAGAACAAAAAATTCGTTTTATTTATTTTATTGACTGAAAAGAGAAAATATTTCAAAAGTTCAAAGTACGAAAAGAAAATTTAAAGTTAAATGAATAAACGATCCGCTTATTGTCTTTTTTTCCTTTACTTAACTTTAATTAATTGAAATATTCATTTAGTAAAATATTAATTGAAAATTATATTTAGGAATTGTTTTAGGCTTTTTTATTGTAAATGTTATCAAATTTAATAAACATTTAATATTTAAAATTCTCTTAATGAATCATTTTATTTTATTCATACATTATATTAATTGAATTCAATATTAGAAATTGAAAAATTAAATATTTATAAATATCTAAAATATATCAATCAAATGCAAAATTCAACAAATGATTTGTACAATAATTTTATTATTACACTTTGGCTATTATTTTGCATATAATTTCATGAAATAATTTTTCAATTTTTTCTAGTTAATTGAATAATTAATTAATTAAATACATTACATTTGCTAATGACATGTATTCAATTCTCGAGAAATTAGAAGCCCAATATTTTTCTCTTTTCGTTTTGGATTTTAATTGTTTAAATTACAAAAATTATTCCTTGCTTACTTAGTGCAAGCAACTGTAAAGTAGGTAATTAGCAAATTAAACATTAAAAAATGTTAAAATAATTGATGTCACAGGTGAATTTGGAATGAATTTATTTTGGTACCAAAAGTAGTAATAATAATTTGTTACATTCTCACACACACATATTAAATTCTAAAAGTTGAAATAACATTTCTTTTTTCAAATTTGATTACTAATAGAATATTTCAACAAAACGATTGAATAATTAATTAATACGATTGAAAAATTGTTATTGTTTCATCTAAATTTTAACTTTTATAACTATGGCAACAAATAAATAATAATTCGATAAATAATTAATTCCATAAACGGACTGTCAGCGAAGTTTAAATGAACATTCTCAGAAGATTGGAAAAGTAGGAAGGAAATATGTTGCACTTTCAATATTGCCATATCGAAGAAAAATTAGTTTGCTAATTACTTTTTTAATTAATGACCTCTATTGATATCTTATCTTTTATGACATTTTATCTTTACTGACATCTTATCTTCGATGACATCTTTGGCAATGTTTTTTTCTTTTCTTCATTCTTGTATTTTTGAAAAAAGATCAGATCTGAATATTTTCTACAAATTTTAGCTTATCAATATTAATGACTAAATATTACACACACACACATATAAGCCAACCAATTAGAAGAAATAATTGTAATCTAAATTGAGAAGAATTAAAAATAAATAAATAATAATTAAAATCATAGTAGAATAAAATGAAGAGAATAAAAAAAAGCTTCAAAGTATTTTCACAAACACTAAACCTTCCTCAAATTCATCGAACTAAATATTTACCTAAAAAAAGGTGAGGAAGTTACTAAACAAACTAATAATAACTATAGCAGCTCAATAACTTATTTGACTTCAAATCAATGCATAGCCAATAAAAGCAATACATATTTTAAAAGAATCAATAAATACTTTATTTAACCAAACATCAGTGAGACGATATTTATCAGGCATCAAACTTTTAAAAAATATTTTGAATAAATTAAAAAAACATTAAAGTACCATTGGAATGTATAATACAAATAAACAAACCAAAATTAACTTCAAATATAACATATTAAACAGTGCTGAACGCGTCATTAATTAAATAATAATTTGATCTCAAATTAATGCATAGCCAATAAAAGCAATACCTATTAAAAATTAAGTAAATAAATGCCTCACTTAGCTAAACAAAAAATTTGAGATATGAATATAATGCCCAACATACTTCCGAAATTTCATAAATAACTCGAAATAAAATCAAAAGGAAGAAAGATTAATGAATTGAATAAATTATACAACATTTTTGGAAAAATCTTGCAATCCAAAAACAGAAATTTTAATTAAATTAAATCCAAAAATAAATTTACAATTCTAATTGAGGCATAGTTTATTAATTTTATATTTTATAAGTCACATGTATAGACATCTTTTTCCAAAGCGAAACTAACTAATCTAAATAATAAAAGGAAAATAAAAACAATTCAAAAAACATAATAATAATTAAAGTCACAAAAATTAATGAAGAAATTATAATTAAAGCAAAAAAAGGAAAATTAAAATCCATAAAAAACAAAATGAAAATAAAAAAATAACGGTAATTATAGTAAAAACTAAAATAAGACATTTTATAAAAATAATTTATCAAAGAAAAAATTTCTCTTAAAAGAATTAAATTAACAAAATAAGAATATCAATGATAAATTCCTTAAGAAATAGCCAAAATATTCAAAAAACTTTTTAGAGAATTTCTCAATTTAAAATTATTTGAATATAAAATGAAAAAGCGTAAATTAAAAATTTGAAGAAAAATTGGATTGAAAACAAAAGTATTAAACCAAAAAATTTTATTCAAATTACCGAAATAACAAAAGAAAAATCGAAGAATATTTAATAATGATTTATGTAAATATCATAAAGAAAATATGGAAAATATGAAATGATAGAATAATGCATTTGAAAAACAAAAGGAAGATAATGAAGTAATTATGTAATTGATAATGATGGAAGAAAAAGCAATATTTAATTAGTAAAAATGAAGAAAATAAATTAGGAATTTATGCTTATCATTTAATGAAAATTTAATTGATTAATAAAATTTATAAATAATTCATTTAAAATATTTACATTTTTATTGTAGCAACCAATGTATCATTTCTTTAAATTATTGAAAATTTCTTATATTAAATTAAAGATTGGAAATTGAAAGAATTTTCAAAACAATGAAAATCAAAAATATTTTCACTTAAATTGAATTTACAGTTTTGAACGATTATCATAGAAAAGGTTTAAGAAATTAACAATTATCATATTCTTAAAACTTTGTTATTTTAGCAATTTCTCCTTGCATTATTAAAAAACTGAATAAATTAAAATGTTAAATCATTAACTGATATTTGTTAAGTATTTCACTTTGATACGATTTTACATATTCTATGATATAATATCATTATTATTCATCTTCTCTTAACGTATCCGTAAAATTTGAATTACTTCGTTGATCCATTTTTTTTTCTTTTTTCAATAATTAATTGCATGATTATAATTGAGTATTTAATTATAATCACGAATGATTAAAAAATAATTACCATTTATAATTATAATTTCAAATAGTAATCAGTGTGCAACATTATTGCTTAATTACGAATTCATTTGGAATTCAAATTAAATCTTTGCCGCACCTTTACCAAAGAAAGCAATTAAGCAAAAATAAACTTAAATCTTTCGATGGCCATAATATGAATGTTTTGTTTACAAACATATAATCGAAGTTGACTATACTAATTTAAGGATTATTTTCCATCTTATCTGAACGCTGTTCATTTTAATATTTGCTTTCAGTTTTAAAATGATTTATGTTTTCAAAAAATTGATTTGACCGATTGTTTCATCTTTCGACGGTGTAATTTCGACGAAAATTACAACGTGAATTAGCTCGCATTAAATCATTTGTTAAGAATGCCTGTACATCTGAGAATTACAAAAAATTGAAATGAAAAAATTAAAAGTCAAATTTAAATATACAACTAATTAACTGCTTAAATTAGTATTGCTTGTACTTTTCCATTATTTCATCAATTTATTTAGTCATTTATTATTTGTTTAAAATTTCTTCCTTTCTTCAGGAAAATTACATTTTAAGAAAATAAATTTCTTTTAAAAAAGTTCACTCATTTAATTTTAAAATTATTTTTCATTTAAATTTTACATACTGAAATTCTATTAATTGCACACATAATTATTACTATTATTTCTCATATATCTGTCAATTTGCTTCTATTTTTAACTATATGTTACTGTGTATTTTCTTTTTATCATCAACTTTTATATCATAATGATAAAAAGAAATTTATTAAATTCAAATTGAATTTATGTCATTCAAACAAATATTATAATTAGTGACAGTTAATTAATTTCCAAAGATTATTTCTATTCTTTAAATTTTACTTGATTTATGATAAATTATTTCATTCCCAAAAAAACAAACTTTACCCTTAATTTTATAGTGTAATAATGAAAATTTTGTTGTTAAATTTAAATAAACATTATAATTTCTTAATAATTAATAAACTTATTGTTCTAACGGAAAAAAATTTACACATTTTAATTTCACTTAAAAAATTTTAATGGAAATAATTTGTTTCTTACAATTAACTTTTTGTTATATTTTGATTGTATTAACATAGCAACGAAGGAATTCCTTTTCTTCTACTGTACACCTTTTTAATTTACCTGTTCATTTGCAATATTTTAATTTGTAACATTTCAATTTTATAATAATATTTGATAAATTACTAAATTATTCTATCATTAGCAAATATTATCGATCATATTTCTAATGAATTAAATATATTTTTAAAATTATTTGAAAAAAATTAGAGAAATTTTACTAAAATTTCCAAAACACAAAAAAAATGGCAGCAAATATTAAAGAATAAATAAATAATTGTGCCCAAATTGGAAAGAGTTAGTAATGATAGCAATTAACAATGATAATAATAGTATTAATTAGTAATTTAAGTTAGTATAATTTATAATAATAATTAGTAATTTAACTTAGTAAACAATAATAATTGATATAGCGAAATATTTCAAATACAAAAGAATTATAGGAATTTTTCTCATCCGACTACATAAGCTTAAGAAATATTAATTAGGCCTTCAATAATTACAACTTTGTTTTATTTTTATAGAAAGTTCAGAAAGAAACTTTGCACTGAAGTGAAATATGCATAATGTAAAATCTCAGCAAAAACTTACCATTTGGTTAAAATATAATTTATGTATGTGGTTCTAATCAATCAATTGCATCATCAATTGTTATCAAATTGTTATCACAATCAATTATTTATATCATGTTTCAATCAATAATTTGCATAAGAAATTATATTCTTATCGCTTAATTTATTTTTTGGAATTAATTTATTGCCTGTAAATATTAGAGTGAACATTTATTGTAATACTTTAGAATGCATTTATTGATTGGTATTTTAAAATTTTAATTATTCCATTACGTATCAAATTGATGTTTATATTTATCAAACAATGAAATATATTTATGTAAAAACCAAAAATTTTATGTCAACATTTTATGTTTAATGTGAAAATATCCATCCATCTGTGATGGTTGCATCTATCATTAATTATTTATTCATTTGCATTTCAATCTATTTTCTTTAAACCGTTTCATTAAAAATTACTACTGAGCAAGCGTTCTGATCATCACTATCAACAACAACAAACAACAACAATAATAAACAACAAAAACAATAATAACAATCACTGTAATTTGGTGTTCAATTCAAATTGTTGTGAATTTTTAAGTTCTTCCCGTAAAATTGTATTTACCAGAGTGCCGGATAATTCACATGAATTGTGCCAGAAATCAGTAAAATTTTCAATAACATATTTTGGTCGTGGATTCATCCATAATAATCTTTAAATTTATAAAATTAATTGTATTAATCATTGATAGAATAGACACAAATGTATGCATAAAAGTAATTATCTTCACGAATTCATAAGCTGTCAATTTTTATTCAACTAATTATCTTACTTAATTAGTTATATTTGTTAGTATAATAAAAATAACCTGCAAAGTTGACAAAATCCCCATGGTCGTTCCAGATCATCATGAATATTACCATTCAAAAATAATACCTTGTATTCTCGTCGCCATTCAAAATATTCCCTAATTTTTAATTGTTAGTGTAATTTATTATGACAATGAATAAATTATTCATATTAATAACAATTATTAAGTGAAATTAAAATATATTACCTAATATCAGATATATAAATTGAAATAAATGAATAGAATTAAATTTCAATAATGTAATATTATTTATATATATCTTCTGATCATTAATTTAAGATTATTATTAGTTAATTAATAAAAATAGTGTAATTTATTTGTTAACAATATAATTGAATGAATTTCAGATGCCAAAAAAAATTTATATATTGATCGATTATGATGGAATATTTCAAATACAATTAATACCAATAACCTATATGCTGTTAGATTATGCATTAAATATTTCAAGTAATCAGCCAGATCATGGATTGTTTTAAAATCATCAACAGCAATGAATGAATGCGGTGGTGCGTATCGTTCAACAATTGATCGTTTCAATACAATTGGTATTATTTCATGGCCATATCCGTGCTTCCATAACTTCTCCGTTATATAATCTTCACATATCGAATTTTCAAATGATAAATAAAAATAATAACTGAAAATGTAATATAATATATTATAAAATTTCCATAAGATTTTAATCAATGATGAGAAATTTTTTCTTTCTATCTCTGTTAATTATTAATTACTGTTGTATTGATATTTTCAATTATATAATTAAACTGTATTTATATGAAATCTAAAAATTCTTTCTAAATGATTTTGTTTTCAATATTTTTAAAATTTAAATATTTGTAGTTGATTTAATTAGAAAAAAAGAGCGTAAAGATTTAATTAGAAGAGAACAAGCAATTTCTTTCATTCTGGAAAATATAAGAAATTCGCGATGAAAGACCGGTAGTTTCTATGCGATTTTATGTGAATGACCAGGGAATTTGTGATTGCGAATAATTTAATGAAAATGCATACACATAATTGAGCAGATTTTCACACGAATCATTGTCTACGCAAGATGTATTACCACAGAAGCCAAATATATCAACAGTTAAATACTTCTAGAATATTATTAATTATTATTTAATACAGGTAACACTTTTATCAACAGGTATGATTAATGAAATTGATTTAATATTTTGAGTCAAACATTCATAACTGAAAATATTTCGGAACAAAAGGTTTTGAAGAAGAAATTTAAAATTTTATAATAACTAATAATTATTATTAATATTAATAATTTATCAATATTAATAATAATATTAATAATAATAAATGTGTAAGAAAAAAAAATGAAAACCTTTAAATATTTAACATAAATTTCACGTTGACTTGCAGTTTTACAATTACTTACAAACCATGCGATAGGTATGCTTTTATTCCGTATAATATCATCATTAATTAACGAGCCTATAGGCCTTGAACCTTTTGCTAACTTCACCGTATATCCATATGGTGATGAAACTGGACTATTACGAATAAAATTCAATGTTAAATTGAAGGATGAATGATTGAATGGATAATTAGCAGCTGATTCCTGAAAGTAATATCATATTCAAATACAATTTGAAATTTTTATGGGAAAAAAATTTTCTTTATTTTTGTTTATTATTTTTAATTTATATAATTTATCATTTCATATAAAACAAAATAAATATATTTTCTAATTAAATTTATTTAGAGAATGACAAATAATATTTGAATTTTCCTTTAAGATAAAAATAATAGTTCAGAAAAAGTTTCAATATTTTCTCGTAACATTCAGTTTTATTATTATCTAATATAATCATTTGAGATAAATATTTATTATTACCTGAGTGAAAAATATGTAGTATTTATTGATATGATAATGTTGATAGTGTTCTTTTTTTCTCCTGTTGATTAAAATAGCATCAGCAGTCGAGATAATCATATCAGATTGTTGATAACGAATGATACAATTCCATTCCTTACAACCATCCATATTAGCATTCGATATTCCGGTTTTTCGATTATCTAATTCAATTATTTTTACATCGTTCCCTAAAATTACGTATAAAATAAGTTGGTTTTTTGGTATTTAAGTTTTATAAATTAAAGTAAGGAAATAATATTAAAAAAAGAGAAATAAATATTTCATTAATACTTTACTTTAATTAATCGATAATTTCTTTAATGTAAATCTAATAACTTTAAACAATAAAAATTTTTAGGAAAACAAATATTCTTTTAGAATAAAATATTTTTCAAAAAACTTTTTTAAACTAACCGACGTTTTTTGGTGGTAAAAATCGTTGATGGATTTCATTGGGATCTTCGCCAACAATATTTTCAATCATAATTATACCGTATTCTGTTGAATTCAATCTTTCAATATTTTCTTCTTTTTCTTTTGATTTTCTCAATTTCCGAAAAGATTTCTCAGAACCTATTATAACAATAATAATTTGATAAGGAATAATTTTCAACTAAAAAAGAAAAAGTTATACATAATATTTTTATTCCATTGTATGTCATTTTATTTTATCATGATTATATGATAATATGTGAATATGTAATTTATGAATTTGTCATGATTATATGATAATATGCAAATATGCAATTTATGAGCAAAATTAATTTAAAATATACAAAAATTATATTTAAGGTAAAACATAGAATAAATAAAAATAGAACAAATATTTTGATAAAATAACAAATTACTGTAAGTAAGTTATAGTGATTTCTATGTAAGTTAAATAATCGCATTATCACATGCGACTTATGAAAATTTCAAAATACTATCAATTGCTTACAATTGAAATTATCAAAAATAAGCAAAATAATTTAGCTAATAAATAATTATATTAGTAAAAATTTTTCAAACTAATATATTTATTGTTAAATTTAATATTAAAAAGTGTTAGGTATTATAAAATAAAATTTTGAAATATTTGAATTATTATAAAATAACATTATATTACAAAAAAGTAACTTATGAAAAAGTAACCTTTCTTGATGACAGGTAAATTTGTTTCTTCTTTATGCATTTTATTATAATTCAATCGTTCGTTGTTAATTATTCCTCCCACTAAGATATTATCATATTTATCAGTTCCCTTAATTCAATTTGATTTCATCATAAGCATAATTTAATTAGCAATAAAATTATTATATTTATATTCATTAAAATCTTTTACAGTTAAATTCGTTTTATCAAATAAATCAATTAAGCATATAGCATATAGAAATACGTTGGAAATTAAAACTGTCATAACTTTAGTATTAATCGGTAATATATAGTTATTTATCCTGAAAGTATTGAATATGCTTACCTTCCTTTGAAATTTGTAATCTATCAAACCACGAAGTGGGATAATAAGACCATAAATAGCAATGATAAGGATAAGGTAATATCGGAAACGATATGTTAATTGTTTAAGAAACCTGATAATATTTGATATAGTCAACATTGTTTTATTTATATTGTTTTAATCATCTGAAATGCCAATTAATTATAAAAGACTAATTAGAGCAAAAAAAATGGAGAGAAAAACGTTATCGGACAACAGTTGCAAACTTTTTATCGAATAAATACAATTTACAGCATTTTATAGGAAAACTTTTTATTGTCAAATAATATCAAAATTTGTGTATTATAAAAATATCTTTAAGAATATGCAAAATTATGATAATCTATTTTCATAGGTTTTTCGAAGATACGTGAAACTTTGCATATGAGACACTAATTTTTATTTTAAATTTACAACTTAATTAGCTGGAGTTAATTTAACAGATGCTTATTATCACTGAATTCTAAATTAAAAGCTATTAAATATGTCTAATAATAATTGAAAAAACAAAAGGGATAAAATGTAATTTTATTAAATATTTTATCGTAAAAATTTTTTAAAAACAATACCAAAAAAGCGGCACTAAAGAAATAAAATTTAAAAAATTTTTAATTTATAGTAAATACATAATAGAATTGATTTGCGTAATTTTATGCTTTAACTTTCATTCATACATTACTCGGCTAATTATGGCTATAATATCGGGATAAAATATAAATTGTGTTAGCTGAATTACAAAAACAGGCTGCCTGCATAAGAATCATTTAATAGTTGTGCTGGCATAGATCGATCATCTGTAGAAGCTTTCCTTAATGATTCATATTAAGGCTGCTAATCTGAAAGTAACTATAAATTTAAAAATAACTTTTTTTAAAAAATATAAATTAAAGCGAAAATTTTTATTATTTTGTTTGTTTTGAATAAATTACACAAAATTTATGTATTAATTTCTATTAAAATTTTAATTTTTCTCTTAAAAAAATATTATTTTTTCGTTGAGAAATTAATTTTTAATTAATAAAATTAAACAAAAAAAAGGAAAAATTAAAATTTTGTTTAATTCAAAAATTTTTCATTTTTTATTGTTTGAATAAAAGAGAAAATGGGCAAATAATAGAAATTTTGATCGTTGACTGTTTGAATTTAATTATTCTCTCAATAATATCACATAGAAAAGGCAATGAGAAACTTTCGTTTATTATTATTATTTAAAGAAAGGAAAAAGTTATCGTTCGTTTAGCAAACAATTATAATTATTAGTATTATCCATTCAATAATGAATTGATTAATTTATTAATTGATTTTTAATTTATGGCTAAAAGATAGCTTTACAACAAAATTTTCTGATCGCATTTCATTATCATTTCGATCGGTTGAAAATAATTATTCAAAATAAAGAAAGGTTTTGTGGTAAAAGTTCAATTTAAATGTAAAATTTGTTAAATTCAAATTTTATTATTGAAATTTCCAATGCTTAAAAAGCTTTTATTCGTTTTCATTCCTTTAATATTTAAATTAAAATAAAATATACAATTTTATTATTTAAGAGAGTTACATAAAGGAGAAAATGAATTTATGAGTTATTTACATCGAATGTTCAAACTTTTTCAATAAGAATATCATTTTAAAAATGAATAATATTACTTCATTAATATTTAAATTTTCAAATTATATATATTCAACAAATATCTAAGCTTTGATAACACTAATAAAAATGATACAACAAAAGTCAATAATAGTTTTAGTTTGAGCTAAGCCAGCTTTTAAAACTATAATAGTTTCATCTTATCATATCATTTATATTAATACATTTTAAAAATTATATTAGTGGAATAATGCATAAAATAAATTATTCCAATGTGTGATAATTTTTTGGATAGAAAAGTATATAGCATAGTGGTACCATCTAAATAGATTATCATTACTTCATTCTTCTCCTCCATCTTTCCAGCCACCCCATACTTCTCCTACTTTTCCATTATTGAAAATGTTAAGTAATCATAAGCGAGTATCATTATTCATTTAAATCCGATAATATCCGCAAGCCTAAGATCTATGCAATTTATAAAAAATGAAAAAATGCAAGAAACTTCTTTAGTAGGAGAAATTTTGTGAAAATGATAATCGATTTGATTAAACAATAAATAATTGTTCATTTAAATGATTCATCCAAATTTTGATTGTTATTAAATTTTTAAAATTATTAAAACAAATAAGCTATTTGCTGTTGTTTATTAAACACAAACAATAAGAGTGTAATAATAAAAAGTTTCTAAAAACTATAAGAAATTATTCCAATTCAAAATGATCATATCAATAAAATTTCATCGATTTATTCCTTTCAAACTATTCGTCACCTCATTAGGCTAATTATGTTAATTATGCATTAATAGGCTAGAAGCACAAATTTTTGTAAATATTTTTGAGAAATATTTGATTGATTTTTCAGTCTTAATTTATTAAGTTAAAAATATAAACCATTTCGGATAATATAAAAAAAAATATTTATGACCAAAATCAAAACTTAATTTACTTTAAGATATGCAAATTTTAGCGGTCCTTTATTAATATATTTCAGACATTGTAAACAGTACAATAATTATAAATTTCAGTTAAATAGAAGTTTAATCAGTCTCTTAAATTTGCTAATTTAATAATTCAAAATAATGTTATCACTAAAAGCAAACAAATATTTACTATTTATAAAAGAACAAAGATAAATAAATGATTATTACAGCTATTTTTCTTTAATAAATATCATAAGTGCTAATTACTGTCAGAATGTGAAGCAATTTTAGTTTGTTTATTGTCTTAGAAAATTATACTAATAATTATATTAACAATACAATAGATAGAAGGAAATATTTTAAACGGTGGTAGGAGTATAAATAGGAATCAATTTTACAGATTATTCTATCTTATAGAAATAATCAATAATTATTAAATAGGCTTATTCTATTAATCATACAGTTAAAATTTTTTTTCTTTTTTTATCATTTTTTGATAATGGAAAGTTTTGAAATAGTTCGAAGATACGTTAAAATGAATGATAAAAAAATTCTGAACACATAAAGATGGATATATTAAAATGAAAGAGATTTTGAATACGTGATGATATTTAATTAACGAGTGTTTTGCAATGATAATCAAACATTTTTTTCACATATTGTTTACCAATATTCTGTAGTTGTTTACACGTAAGTGAAAAATTACCATTTTCTCGTATTATCACGTTAAAATTACATAGTAAAAACATATTTATCTCGTTATATATTATCAGCCTATTTATTTTACGGTAACTACTAAACCAACAAACTAATAATCTATTAATAAGATAACTGATTGCATTTAGAAATGTTTACAAAATTGATTTCTGATTTACAAATGGAAATTTTATCAAAGTATGCCAATATTGATATTTGTCGCAAATTTTGTCTCATAGGGAAAGGCAAATACAGAAATCAATAAATATAAATCATTTTGAATGATAACAATTGTTAACAGTATTTATCAAACATACAAATATTTCGCTAACAAAAACATAAAAAATTTGAAAATATTTGCTATTTTAATTGATAAATTTTATAAATGATAATCTTTCATTCGTTAATTGCAAACATTTAATAAGCAAATTGATAAGGACAATTAAAATTAATTGATAAGGATAAATAAATTGGGCAAATTGATGCTGAATTCATTAAAAATAGATCATCTTGAGTTTTAGGCTTTTTGTGATTCTAATTAAATCATATCACATATGATATGACTATTTAGTATGAATATAAAACAATGATAACAATTACTACAATTGAATTCACAAAAAATCCGATCAGAAAAACGTTGATAAAAAAGAAAGAAAATAAATAAGCAAAAATGAGTTATTATTTGTGAAATGCGATAGAAACGATTTCAAAATTTTTTATTCATTAATTTTCATTTGTTAAATGAAGTTGTGATCAGAGGTTAAAAGTTAATAATATTTGGAAATGCCTGATCGCATAATTAGTTTCGTTTATTAATTTCCATTAATTTTTAACCTCTGATCAAACAAATCATCCGAATTGTGAGATTTTTCTTCTCTTTTTGATAAATCTAATTAACATATTAACAATGTACAATATTATTGAAAGTATTTGTTATGCATAGTTTAAAATACAGCAAACCTATTTAGAAAATGAAAAAAATATATAATATAAATTAATCAATCAACTGCACCCAACATAAATTATAAAAATGAATTTCTGTTTAAGAAAATATGATAATGTGATAATTCTAGATAATTTAAAGAAAGAGAAATTAAAACAGAACAATTGATTTGCACGATAACTTCCTATCAATTAATTAAAATAACAATTCGTTGAAATGCAATAAACAAATTTCATTCATTCACTTAAAATAGGTTATTAAATAAAATGAAATAATTTTTTCAACGAACCACTTTGGTTGAGTGATAGCCAATGATGGCTTTCGTACTCACTTTAATGCTTTACGTTTTTAAATTCCATATTGAAATTATATTTTGTCCTCATATATATCAAACAGAATTTCCAATATAATTTGGCTCATAAAAAAACTAGTCAAAAAATTTATTATAAATATTAAAAAAGTAATATGACATGGAAGATATTTGTTGGATGGAAACTTTGGTAAAATGCAAAGTGCGCAATGCATCGTACTTCATTAGTATAAATCAACAAAAAGTTCGATATACAGAATAAACTGTCCAAAGACATTATCACAGGGTCAGAGTT
>CAKAEH010001407.1:0-67126 GCA_916381525.1 Cercopithifilaria johnstoni
ATAATAATAATAATAATAATAATAATAATAATAAAACAACAATAGCAGTAATAATGATAATATTTCATAGTTTTCAATTTGATTTGCAAGAAATAATTTATGGCAATGTAAAAGTGCTACAAATTTTGTAAGTAATTTTTGATTATTTTTGAATTTAATAAATTCTTTTAAATATTTTATAAAGTTTATAACATTATGAACTTATTATCAATGCGAAAATGAAAAAGCATTACCTCGATTTTCTATACATTTTTAAAACTTGAAATACAACCTATTCATCTACCAATACTTTCTTCCTTCATTTTCTCTCACTTCAATTTCTTCCTCTGTTGTCAACTTTTTCTAAGCATTAGTTCAGAAACTTTCAAGTGATATTTACTGATTGACGACAAAAACATATAAAAGTGAAAAGTATTTTTGATGCCAAAGACCAAATGCCATGCCTTTAAGGACTGTAAAGACATTCACTGCACGAAATTGAAAAAAGTAAGTGAACATTTCATATATAAATATTAGTCTTTTACCATTCAATGCTATATTATGTTTGTTTTACAGCTTATTATCAGTGCTATTCCTTGCTTATTTCATCACAATCGCTAATTAATTACAATCTTTTGAGTGAATCTTAAAAAAACTCTTCGATTATTTTTAATTTGGTTTGTTTATTTACATTCTCTTCCTTCCTGTCACAATTCCTTCCCATTTACTATCAATGTTATTTAGTTCACCGTATCAATCATAAATTTCTCTAATTTTAAAGGCTATTTAATCTTATTTGTTAACTCCGAATAAATTGTATAAAAAAGTAGTCCAGGGATGGCCTATGATTGCATATCACTGATACATATCATTGAAAGCTTTATCGTACTGATTATTAATTTTATCGTTTCTTTGCTGTTGGTAATCCTAAAATCTCAAAAATATCATTCATTTCATTTCATTTCATTTCATGAAATAATGAATATGAATTATAATTACCAGCAGGAGAAAATATTTAATTCTTTTTCTTTTTTGGGTTACTATTTTCATTTTTTTAAAATTTTATTTAAAAGTTTTTTAACGAAATTTTTTAAGTTTGTTGAAGTGAAGAGAGATTGAATAATATCCTTCGCTGTCAGCTTCTGTTTCATTCCCTCATTTTTTTTCCACTTTACTCGTGCCAAATTTTCTTTTCAGCTCTTTAAATAGGGGTTATTTAAGCAGAAAATTGTATTTTGCAAGCAACAAATCATCGTGTGGTTATTTCAATTTCTTTCGGTCACTATCTTATGGTCACTTCTTATGTGCACGCCATATAAATGAATTATTTCATGTTTCTTTGACAATTATTTTCGACTCATAATTTTATATTTTTAGCAGTCTCAGATGGACAAATCATAAAAAGCTTAATTCTCTCTTATTGAAATCACTTAAAGTTCAGTAAATATGATTTTATAAGTTTCATTCTTTATAAGGAATCTGAAACTCATTCCTTACTCACATATTTCCTGAGAAACAATTCCGGAAAAATCATTCAAATTTCATTTAACGTTATTTTTTCGTTTCTTTATTTTTAAGAGTGGCACTGTTCAAAAGTTTCTTCTCATTGAACGTTTTTCTTCATTATTTTAAAATTTTGTGTAATAATTGTGCACAAATTTCTGCAACAAATTTTTATAATAATATTAAATGAAAAAAATGAGAAATTAGACAAATAATCGTTTATTTTATATTCGTTTATTTCAAAATTCTTTTTTGTAAAAGTAAGAAATGATTTAATGCTTTTCTTTACGATTTGTTTACAATCTAAATTTTAATGTTTTCTTTTGTTTTGTTAGTTGTTTTTGATAATGAAAAACTAAACAAATTTAATAATTCAACATCACTAAATTGAATCACTTAAAGGAACTCATTTGCGGAAATCATTGCAAAAAATTTCGTTTAGAAAAATTTATAAAGTAGAAAGAAGAATGGAAATGTTAAAAAGTAAGCCATCCAACAAAAAGAATGTATTTTTAAAAAAATAGTTTTCTAATGAACTCAAAAAGTTATACTCGCTATTGTGATTGATAACACGCATTTGACCTTGACCTTTAATAGGATAGATATAAAGGAGATAGATTATTACAGATGTTTTTCTTTTGTTTTTCGATAGAATAGATAAGGCGATGATCTTATTTGTTCTAATTAATGAATTAATTATTCTAACTGACCTATAAAGACATATCCAATAATTTTCTATTGGAAAATACTCCAAAAAGAAAAACTTTTTCACGATTCTAAAAGAAATATATATATATATATATAAGAGAATATAATTTGCTAATCAATGTGCCTTCTCTAAAAGCATTTCACATTCCTTTTTCTAATTAGCATTAGCTTCAATTTAGTAACCCAACCTTTTAATAAACAATAAATTGGTAAAGCTAAACATATTTGAATCGTTTTATTTATTTTCATTCCTATGGTTTAGTTCACTTCAAAGGCCTTTAGACCACCTTGGCCTTAACTTTCAAAGCACTATATTGTTTATTGATTTGCTTTCTCACAAGCTTTACATATTTATTCATTCGTTCGTTCACCGCTTAGTTTGTTCCATCTCATCCTATACTATCAGTGCTAACTACTGAAGCTTCTTATTGTTTTGATCAAAGCCGAATGCATTGTTTAACCGAATCACTTCTCAACTTTTTCTTTTTTTGTATGCTCATTGTTTAGATTACTATGAATAATTTTTTCCGATCGTTGTTAAGAGATTTTAAATTGATCTTTAGCCATTATCATAGAACCATTACAATTGTTATCATAATCATTTAATAAACAATCAATTATTATAGGCGTGATAAGTGAAATTACATGATGGAACTAAATTATCCCCGGATAAAATAGATATTTTAATATTAGAAATTAGGTATGACTGAAATATCACATAGCATTTCTTCGTCCTTTTTCCTCTTTTTGGGCCTAATTAAATTAGGCTTATCTGTGTTAGTAAATAGACTTTGCTGAAAAAAATGAAGAATTATAGCTGTGATTACTATAAATTAGGATTAATTCCCTAAAAATAACCAGTCAATGTCTCAGATCATTAAAAAAATGGAAAAATAAAAACTGGCAAAAGCAAAAGGCTTCTTTATTCATTTTCCCTTACCACTGAAGCCTTTTTTAAGAGCAAAGGCATTTTTCAAATAGCTAATGACAATTTCATACGATAAAGCAAAGGAGGCGCAAATATTGATGTAATATGTATGTATGTATCTGTTTGTGTGTGTGTGTGGGTGTGGATATGTGTAGGTGTGGGTATGTAGGTGTAGGTATCTGTGTGTGTGTGTGTGTGTGTGTGTGTGTGTGTGTGTGTGTCAAGAAGCTTTTCATCATTTTTCTTATTTCCGAATTTTTATTGCTTATATTTTGAATGAGAAAGGAATAAACGAGAATATCTTTAAAGGATTCTATTTTTCAGTTTCCACGCAAACATTTACATATATTATATTTATAAGAGAGAATGGTTGGTTACAACATCTTCTGTGTAATAACTGATGGCATTGAAACGTTTTTGAAAATTTAAAAATTGACAGAAAAAAATTTCGAATTGGCATTTGTCAATATATTGGAGAATTTGCAAGAAAAAAGAAAGGAAATAAAGAATTTCTTTGAAGTATCTATCGTACATTCTTTTCCACTGCTAATATCACTGTTAATATTTGCTTATCCGAAATTTCGTCGATTTAATCTTTTGCTGCACTATCAGCCTATCACTATTACTCATTTTAATTATTGTGCTGATAAAGTTAACTTTTCTATTATTTGCTGATAATTGAAATCTATCAAAATTTTTTTTTGCTAAGCGACTACACGGTTACCGAATGGCTGCTGATAATCGAGCAGTATCACCAATCACTAAATTTATATCAGCAAATTTAACCGAACGACGAATTGCCAACAATAATAAAAGGTTAGCTTAGATCTTTCGCTATTTGTAGCTCTTAAATTTTATCAAAATTTGTTTAAAAATTCCAAAATTGCAGTCAAAAAAGAAATTTCGAATTTTCAAATTGAAAATTTGATTTAATGGCAGCCAATCAAATTAACAGACTGTACATATGAGTGATGAGAGTTGAAAAGAATTACAATAATTTAAAAAGATGAATTGGATAATTAGGCATAGAGCGAAAGGTGATTATTATTTAAATGTTTCCGATACATCAAGTTCATTATAGGACTGTAACCTTAACTTAATCGAGCAGGCTACCTCGTGATAGTTTCCTGGTGAGTACTCAAAGTTTTGAATAACATAATGAGGTTGATGTCTCAGAAACAATTAAATTACAACTCAAAAGAATCATTCATTAAAATGTATGATCGATAGCCAGTTGGAAAGATAAAGGATTGAAACTACACTCATAAAAAGTCTGACTTGCTCGTTGCCAAAAGAAAATATGCTGCTGACAGTTGTAGAAAGGCCGATAGGCCTTCTAAATGAAGGAGAACTGCAGCTATACTATTACTACTGCATTTTTTTTTTCGAATTTATGATTGATTTCCGATGTATGATATAAACATGATCGATATATGAAATAGTCTTCGGATTTATAATTGATTTCCGCCTCTAAAACTCGAAAGAATCACTCATTGAAATGTATGATCAATAGATGAAATAGTGACGGTATATGTCCTACCTGATTGATGTCCTCAGATGACCTCTTTCTGTCCTCCTTTTCCCTCATTTATCAACCTGTTTATTGTATTCACCCATCCATCTTCTCTTTCACGTACCCTCTCCTGCTCAATCTCCCACAATTCTTTATTGTTATTTTTTTAAAAATCCCATTCAAAAAATGGAACATTTCATTTCAGTTATAGTTCACCTGAAACTATGCTACCTTCCGGACATCGTCGGATATCGAATATTCTTTTTCCGTCACCCTCGTTATCTATCAATTCTCTCCATCCTTCTCATCAAACATACACATATATATACACAATAAACAATCATCCAAACAAGTGGATAGAACAACGTTTGAATAAGTGGACAGATTTCAAAACAAACCGGTAAATATACAATGAGACCGACATAAACATAAAAAGCACAACTAATCAGTACTTATTCATTATCGCTGGCTTTTCTACTAATTGTTAAACAGGCAGTATGTATGGAACTCGGATCACACACACACACACACACACACACACACACACACACACACACACACACACACACATACACACACACACACATACACACACACACATACACACACACACACACATACACACACACATATAGACACACGCACGCACACACAGAAACATAACCGCCTGTTGTAAATAGATGATATGTTTGTATAAATGCCATGCATGCGCAATGATCTCTGTCATCTGATTTAGTTTATCAGTCATTTCTTGTTTATCTATTTAGTCTTACACAATATTTTTTTTTTGCTAAATTGAGAATTGAATTGGAAAAGAAAAAAAGATTCAAGGAATTAAGGAATACTTTTCTAAACTTCACTTTATTTGTTTACAAGTAATTAATTATGTGCTGCCTATTCTTGCTTTATTAGACTTAACCCCGCCATTAACTTTTAAATATTTCAAGTGAAATTTCTCAGTTCAAATAACTTTATTGTATTTGTCTATTTTGGCATTGGTTGCTTTTATTAAAAATTTTTACTTGTTTTTAACTCTTTTTCTTTAAAGTTTTGTTCTCAAATAGAAAACACTTTTGTTTCGAAACGATTAATATGAATTATAGATAATGTCAACATGGGCTATTTACTGAGAATTGTACAGCATAAAATTCCCGCATAGTGGAAGAATTAATGGTGAAATGACAACCAGCCCGATAGCTTCTTTTAGAGGTCATAGCAACCGATATGTTCTCTATTATTAATGAATCAAAAACTCAACTACCCTACTTCAAAAGAGTTAAAAATACATTCGACATAAACACACACATACAAACACATAAATACATTACATAGGCTCATAACAAAAACTTGGAGCAATTGATAAATCCTGTACTGATAAACAAAATCTTATTAACAAGGAGTGAATATCAAAAAACTTTCAAGCAGCCTTAGGATAAATTTAAAACTAAAAAATGAGCAATATTTAAAAAAGACTTCTAAAATGATAAAACCGAAAAGTTTTCATCATTCTGTCCTATTTTTTTACCAAACCCATTCATTCATTTAATTAGTCATTTGTTGAAATACTTTTACGATATCATTTGATAAGTTCCTTTCATTGCTTACAGCTTCATTTCATCAAATTGTTCAGCTAAGTTAAGTTGAATAGTTTTTAATACATTTTAGAATGCTTCATTTCCTATTCCTTCTATATTGGCTCATTGCAAAAGTGCCTAATAATCTTTTTCATTCATTCAAATGATTTTGGAAATTGCTTAAATTTTTGCAGGAATAAAAAGAATTCACTTGAAATTTTTGAATGAAATAAATTTTATATTTATATATTTGTTTTTCAGAATAAAATAGCTTTATAGTAGTTACCAGCTTTTTTCCCATTCATGAAATTCATTCTTTATTAAACTCGAAAGTTGTTGACACCAAAGAGTGAGAACATTAGCTGATTGATCTTTCATCTTTTCAACTATCAATTACTTTTTAAAATTTCCTATTTTTTTCATTACTTTTTAATGGCGCAGTTTTGTAAAGTTGAAATTTAATTTCTTCCATAGTCTTTTGAATTTTTACTAACAAACTTTTTTGCTAATATAACCATTTTCAAAATCGAAAATATCATTTCCAAATTAACTGATAAGATTATTTTTCGAAACTGTTTATTCATTGATGTTATGTATTAGTATTATCATATCAGATGATATATACTTCTTAAATGTTCTAATTTTGTATCTCTCCATAATGTACAATGTTTCTAGCTGATATTATCAGCTGATATTATTATATTTACCATTTTTACCATCTAACCGTTTTTTTCGTTATAAACAAATATGAACTTAAAATTTTCATTATATCATTACAATACTATACAATTTCATTATTTGCTATAATTTTCCAAATTAAATTTTAATTATATTATTTTATGAGCAAAAATTATATTCTCTTTAAAAGTCAAAATAATTTCGGAAATTTACATTAAATTTTAATTTTAATTGATTCTTTTAATTATATTATTTACAAGTCATAAATATTTCAGAAATATTAAATTCCTTCATCAATCAATCTGTCAATGATTCTTTAGCTTTGTTATTTGTTAAGTCATTTATTACACTCATTTTCAATTGTGGAACATTTGCTTACACATTTTCATTTTTATATTTCCATCAGTTGTATGCATTCAAAATTTCTCCCAATTCATTTTTCAACTCATCTAACCCTTTACATTTCTCAATGGTCATTTCAAGAAAGGAAAGGAAAAGAAATGATCACACTGTTAGTTGGTAGATTATTCTCTTTCCTGCTTCCTTGTTTCTGAGTATCGAGGATAGCCTAGCGGGTTCTCATTCTCTCATCTGTCCATTGGCTATTCTGTCCGAAGTTGATTATGTCATCGATGAAGCCTAAAAGATTGCTAAAAGACAGAGAGCTGTCCATATAATACATTAAGTTATCTCAGTGGAAATGTTTTCATAAATTATGATTGTATCGTTTAAAAACTTTATCGGAAATACATATCAGATTTAACAGCGTGTATTCTGAGGTTCATCTTACCAGCTTACTGCTCTAATTTACATCTGTAGTAGAATTCTATATCGTTCTCATTTCTGAATAAAATATCAACAGTAATTGATGGCTGAATTTCCATTTTTACCCGATTCAAGCAATTATCATTTTCTCAATGAAATTCTCAGTCCATAATCGATAATTATGGTTCAGAATTAAACTAAAGTGGTGTTTGTGTCTGTGTGTGTATGTGTGATTTGGATATATAGGTGTGTGTGTGTATGTGTGTATGTGTGTGTGTGTGTGTGTGTGTGTGTGTGTGTGTGTTTATCTGCTAGGTGCTCACTCAGAATTCGCGCATTTGCAGTTACTACTATACTCGTAAATAGATAGCTTGGCTTAGATAGATGGCTTAATAGATTAAATTTGAAGGGAAAATAGAGGGGTTGGGTGTTCGTTAGTAAGACGATTATATTCGATATATCTGTGGTGATGAAGGATAATGATCAGCCGGTCAATCACTCTTTCTATCATTTACTTATAGGCACTATCTCTTGCTGTTCAAAATTATTATTTTTACGCTTTCGTAGTGGTAATAGAATTGTGTTAACTGGTTAACGATATACCCAAAATGAATTATTTTAATTAAATCAGAATAATCGTGACGTAATTTTAATATAATAGCAAAATGTAATAAAGTCAGTCATTGGTGCTAAAAAGAAAAAAATAACAATATAATCTGTTTTCATCCGTATCTTATCAAATCTTAGCTATTAAATACCACCTTGATAAGTGACTAGAAAATAACGATAGACCGCTCGTTAAGAGAATAGAATATTTGGTGATTTCAGGATGAGAAATTGTCTAATTCAAGATTTTCACTATCACTTTGATGAATAAGGTTGATTGATTGAGAAGGTAGAAAACACTTATTTATTCCATTTCACTCTTATGATTTCTACCTTCTTTTTACATTTAAAAAGGTAGAACTTGCTTAGAAAGAAAAAGGAGTGCAAGATTTTAGTGCTCTCGAAATTCTCTCATCTTTCTATATTTCTTTTCCTTCCTCAAATCTCTTCAACTAATTGCTACTATCCGCTAGGATTACCTTTACTTTACACATCATATAGTAAATAACCATTCTATCCTAATTTTAATCCTATTATACTGTTATTCATTTTTTAATTGCAATGATTCGTTTTATATTGAATAATTGATATCATTGATATGGGAGGAAATAGTTGTTGAATCAATCAATAAGTACTGAGAAACTTTTTCGAAAGCCTATATCCACTGTTATTCATTTGTGAGTAGTAGCAAGATGTCTAAGTAAAAGACCAAATGCATTAAATTCAAAAATAGTCACACTGGAAAGTGATATCAGGAAGAAATATGCCATCATATATTATTATTATTATTTTGTGCATTAAACTTTTATTGCGTTACTACACTTTAATTTTTACTTTTAGCTAAGGTTCAAGGGTTAGAAAACTGACAAGGTTAGCCATTTCTAAGCAAATATTAGTTTTTAATGAACCTCGCAATGTGTCCACGGATATTTAATATATCAACCTGATTTCTATTAAAAAGCAACATTGTACCATTGGCAAAACAAAACGATAAAAATGAATAGCCGCTAATATCCGAATCCTATCCCATCTGAATGATATGGTTGAAGAATTCAGTAGACTACACTAGATTAGACTAAACTAGTCTAAACTTCATTAATAAGCATTTGTGAATACTCTTGAAATGATTTAACTGAATGGGAAGTAAAATTGTTTGATAGTAATTTAGAAAGAATCTATCATAGTAAGCTTGCTATTTGCCAAATCTCTTTTGTATTACTTATTCAAAAATTGCTTCTTTTGAGAAAAGCGGAATTGAAAAGGAAAATGAATGAATGATTGCTTACTCATAGCCGATAGCATCAATAAATAATTGACACGGAATTCGTAGTCTTTGTTTTATTTAGAGTTTTTGAAATTAATTAACTATTCTCTATCGATTGACCTATTCTTTTCTTCACAGCTTTTCAATCAATTCAAAGATAAAATCTAAGAAATGAACAGTTTGCATTATTTTTCCTATGCCGCAAAATGAATTGTTTTAATTGCTTCCAGCAGTCAATAAATTAGGCCACAATTCGCACGGCTTTTTAATTCAATCTTTTCAGTTTATTTCTGTCATCTGCTTTTTTTCCAATTTCTTTAATGTATTATTTTTGTTGCTTATGCTCGAAATCAAACTTTAAGTTTGAAAAGCGATTTTGCTTATATCAAAGAGATTTTTACATATTTAAAATAAACTATAAATAATATTTGTAGTTTTAATCATTGAGATGTAACTACTTATTAATAACATTCTTACTGTTATCTCAATGTTATCATTTTCATTTTCATTTCTCTAAACTTTTTCAATTTTTTACTTTTATCCTATTGGACAGAGAGAAATGTAAAGAGTAAAGATATGACGGAAAAGTTCATTTCCTTATTCATTTTTTGAAATAAAACTCCTGAAAATGAGACGAAAAAATTCGGTGAAATGAAAAAGAGAATGAAAAATAATTACTAAGCGAAATATTCCAGGAATAGTGCAAATGACATCACCGTGGCAACGACATTCAAAACTGTCTGATAAATAACTTTCCACTTCTCATTCTATCATTTACATCACTTCTACACCAATAATTCTAAACAACGGTTGTCGCTTGTCGCTTCTTCCATCTCACCACTTTTACTAATCTATCTAAATTATGATTTTGAGTTCAATTTTTTAACTTTTTTTTGCCTACTAGTAATTAAGAAGCGTAAATGGGATATTTTGAAGTATCATAAAGCATGAAATCATTCATCAATGTTTCTTTTTTTATTCTCAGCAATCAATTCCTTCTATATTATATCGATTGGATGGAGTGGATTATCTCTGATAAAGTAGATCATTTCGGATATCGTAAGAATGCGGAGTACACTGCAGTGTTAATTAATTATTAATTCCGTCTATTAATTCCAAGTAAATTAATTCCGTCTATTCAGTTGCGGTAATCAGATGGGAATGATTCATCACTGCAAATTTTACTGATAGCTAGTTTTGATTTCATTTCTTTAGTAACTTCACAACTATTGTCGATTGAGATGGAAAATAACCATAATATAATATTCAGTCCTGAAGGAACGGGAAATTTATTCTTTTGTATGTCCGGTAATAATTGAAGTTATTAGAGAGAGCAATCATTGTAAATGCATGAGATATCTCTTTATCAAGTTGTTTACTAATGAGCAAGCTTTGTTAGAGTTTTTTAGAAATTTCGAAATTTTGAAACTGATATTAAATCATTACAGTAACTTTATTTGTTCTTCCAATAAAATTTATGATATATGCAATTGCATATTGCCTATCGAGCCTGTACAATTTTAATGTTTCGTAAGGAAAGTTAACTTCGGTAAATTGAAGCGTATATACATATATCTCACTTATTATTACTATATTATTAATTGTTATTATTATTATTATTAATTAATATTATTATTATTAATTGCTATTAATTATTGGAAATTATATAAATAATAATTTTCGTAAGTAATATTTCTCTATTCTCAATCATTTTGGTGTCAATTTTAGTGACTGTCCAAACTTTTTTATTGCTATGGAAGATTTTTAAAGATGAAATATTATTCGATTAGTCTACTGAATGGATAATAATCTTTTTAATATAACAATTAGAATGAAATAATTTCAGATCATAAATTACTTTTCCTCTCATTATATTCTTTGATTTGACTTAATTTCAGTTAATTTATCTAAATAATTTCATATATTCTTTCATCTTTCGCTTCTTCGACATGCAAAATACTCTTAGTGCGTTTTATCTTCGCGAAACTTTAGCATCACACTTTTTTCAAATTTCAAAACCCTTTCAACTTTTTAGCCACAAATACTGATCCTCAATAAATTCTATCAAAATAACGATTGCCCTGCTGGCGATTGTCCATTATGCGCAAACTGCTTGGTCATTTCGGAAAGAAAAAGCTCAAAAAGTACTATCATTTATCATCGCAATATATGTTGTTAATTAAATGCATTTTTCATTAAAGAAATAATACAGTAAAGGGTTAACCACAACTATTTTGTCATTTCAAACGTTTGATTGCGATTTGATTGGTAACTAAAATGAATTTGTTAGATTAGGGAAATTGTTTAAAAACTTACCAAACATATAAGCAGTCGAGGAGGATAAGAGTAGTATACCTGTTGCGTTCAATAATATGAAGATTTAATTTGAGACAAACTTCAAAGTAATTTGCATAATTCGATAATCTCGACTATAGAATAGTTATGGATAGGCAATATTGTTGACACTCAATAATGGATGTTATCTATTTCAATTCATTCAGGAGGTTTTTTTTTCCTTTTATTGTTGTATAATAATTACTGCAATGAACCAATTTAAATGGTTTATTTCGTGGATTAAATTAAGAGGTAAAATTTGAATTTTTGAATATTTACAAAACCGAATTTTGATGATAGTTTCAGAGTTTCATTCGACGAGCAACGATTGAAAACATTTGTTTATGACAAGGACGGTTCATCAGAGATTTTGCACATTAAGTCGCCTTTCACCGAGTTAGTTAATGTTTAAATCTTTTTTCACAATATCATTTATTTTACGTTTATGATCGCTCATTGTGAAAGTTCAACAAATTAAATTGTTATAATTTAAAGAATTTATTTTGCATCATTTTTCCTTCCTTTGCCTTCAACCAATTATTTCAAATTAAAGTATAAATAAAGCTTAGGAAATATTATTGTACTGAATGAAAATGAAATATTCCATCTTCCAATAATACTTATTTTATTTAAAAAAAAAAAACTTTTATTCCCAATTGCTGTTGAAATTCACTTAGCGATTATGCTAATTCACTTAACGATTATGCTGATTATATCTTTACAATGTGCATAATTAAAATTTGATTTAATTAAAATATCTTTGACTTTTGTCATTTTTTAGGAATCGAATATTAGCTTCAAATATTTACTGTTTTTTGGACTTCGTCAATTTTCTAAACTTAGGCCCTTCACTTATGCATTATTGACTTTACGATTCAAAGTAGCATGTTTGGGTATAAAACGTTCTCAGTAGCATGAAGCAAGAATGCTAAACCATATTATAATTGCATAAAGTGTAAAATGTTTATGCTTCGAAAGTATCGCCATTAGTTTATTGACAGTATTTGCATTTTATTCATCTCTCTAACATCAAAAAAATTAAGTCATGCTCAAATGACTGATAACCAGTAAGGTTTCACTTCGAAAAATTTTTCATCTCACTAATTAATTTTAAAATTATGACATAATGAAAAATACAATAATTATTTTAGCACTTAGCATTTATTCTGCAGTAAATTTATAAGGTTAAATTAATATTATACATTCAGCCAAAATATATAAATGTGGTTGGTGGGAACGTTAATCTATCACCTCAAATAATTTGTATATTCATCATGTAATGAAGCGGAAAGTAAAGTACATCGCGGTGTGAACCGACCTCGGATGAAAAAACCGGTCTCTATTAGAGTAAGTATGTTTTATTGGAGTTCATTTTGCTATGTCACTTATTTTCCATTATTTCATCATATATTCTCTTCCAAAATAGGTATGATGATGATGACAATCACATTCCTATCAGGTCTCTTTTGCTTTTCTGTTTCCATCAATTTTTTTATGTATTCAAAAAGTCAGATAAGTTCTACCATAAATTTTATTACAAGTTTCCATTTCACCGTCTATAAATATTTTGAACACTGAAATTTGTTTAGTAAACAAGTAATGAATGGTATGTAATGTCTATGCGACATTGGCTAAAGAGCGCTTAAAGCTTTGTTAATTTCAGTGTTATCATTGTAAGCTCTTTTGGCTCTATTTGTTTTTGTTTATCGAAAACAAATCCTTTCCCTTCCTTTCAATCTCTAAAATGTTATTGTGATTAGTAAACACGAAAAAATCAATACATAATATGATATAAATCAGTTTCGGAAATATAATCAATACGGAATTGATATAATTGATTTCTTTTTCATTCTTGATGAACGGTCATTACATTTTAATTTGTCATTGCAATTTCTCCTTCATTTCTATTTTTAAATGAAAGCGTTTAGGCTACAATAATCAAATTTATTTACAAGCAGTCTAATTTAAGGGTATTTGAGATTACATTTTTGTAGTAATATCAAAGTTTTGAAGAAAGAATTTTATCCGTATAATAATCATTTGACAGTATATTTTATGCTCCTATTTTTCTTTTGTCAATTTATAGCCTTTCATTTATATCAGTAAAAACTTTGGAATTATTATAGTAGGTTGTCTGAAAGTAAACAAATCTGATGATAACATACTATCCCCTTATCATAAAATTATCCCATAAGTGAAGAAGAATAATCAGAAATTCTTCAAACTGTTATAATATTTCCTTAGTTCTTTTTATCACTTTTTTGCACTAAAACTACTACAATTATATTAAAGCAACATTTATCATCTCATCACTTTTTTGTTTTACTTTTTTTTAAGCGATAAATACGAAATAATAGTTGTAGCATACAAATGATAAGCCATATTTTAAACATCAAATATTCAATCGATACTTCATTTATCATTTATCTATCGTAGAAAAATTCATTATAATAAAATTCACATAATTTAACTGAACATAAGTGTGATTCAACTTTTTGAAATTAATGAATTATCTAACATATATATCATATCGTGTAAATATCGCAAAAAAAAAAGGAGAACTTCAAGCTGGTTGGTTGATAATAAAGAGAGAGAGAGAGAGAGAGAGAGAGAGAGAGGAGATAATTACATTTCATTTCCTCTTTTGATAAACATCACTACATGATATATGTCTATCTTCTTCCCTTTCACTCATTCTTACTAAACTCATTATCGAGAAGTGAAAAAGTTCGATCTCTTTTACATCGAAATATATATATATCTTCTATCTTCTTCTCCTTCCTATTTGTCCTTACGTAAACAATAAATTTCTTTCTCTTTTCCTTCATTTTCTATCACAATAAAATTAGGCACAATTCGTACTTATAAAAGATCAATTGAATTAATTCACACTCTCTCTAGGCTGTCTCTTTTTACTCGTTAAAGTAAACTAAGTCAAGCAAAGCTGCTCAAAAATAAACAAAAACAAAAATGAAGCAATGGTAAGTATATAATTATATCCTTTTTTGTTTTATCAATCTTTTTCATTAATTCATTGAATTATTTCAAAATTAATGTGTTCCAGAAAAATTATTTCAAAAAAAATATTTCTTTTAAATTATTTAAAAAAATTAAAATAATAAATAAAAAGTTAAAATTGCTATTTCCAAGCAATTATCTTTCAATAAAGAGATAAATGATAACAATATAATTATTTCCTATGATAACCCAATGATTAGAATTATCTTTAACAGTGTACTATTTATAGTTGAATGGAAATAATTTCAAATTTAAATTCCCTTTCTATCGTTCTCCTCAATTTTTAACGATTCAAATTTCTTCGAAAAGAATTGCAATAATTTATTTAATCTTAAATCTAATTTTATTCTTTCTTTCCTTTATTCTATATCTTGAAAATTTACATTCTCTTTCATTTTCCATATTGGTAATATTGCTTTAGTCAAGGATATGATGATAAGTGAATCGTTACGTTGAGATGACGATAGCTTTTCATCTGACAAATATCGCCTCTTCCATCTAACATCATCAAGCTATCACTCAATTCTCTTACTTTTAATTCATTTAATAAATTTATTTTAATTTAAGAATGAAAATTAGTTCCCACAAAGAATTACTTGGCTGATTTTGTTCACCTTCGCATAACTTATATTCATTCATTGCCTTTTATGTTTGGCTACAGAATTTCCATTAAAAAAAGAATAAAATGGCTAATCACATCAAGGATATATCTATATTCAATTAAATGGAATAAAATTTGAATAAGAAGGAAAAATTTTTAATCCAATGAATTTAAATTTAATGAATTTCAAATATCTTATTCCAGATAATTCATTGAATTCCATAAGATGTTCAATAAAGATAAATCCAAGCTTATGAATATTGCTTTCAATTAATTGTGAATTGAGTAAGTCCCTTGAGATTTACAAGCAAATGGGTTTTGCTCCTTTTGTTCCATAACGTATTTTCTGCTTTTCATTTATGGATTCCATTTTCTAACGAAATTTTAGCAAACTTTTCGTTTAACTAAAATTCTATACATTTTTTTTAAGGCTAGAAGGGAGGTTTACTTTCTGAAAGTCAAATTTTCCATTCTATCTTCCAATCTTTTTCAGAGCTATCGAACTTATTTCCTAATTTTACTTTTCTCAATTGCTTAAAAAAGCAAAGGAATAAAAGTAAGAGAAGATGAGGGAAAGAATGAAAAGAAACTTTTTTCTATAATTTATCATGTACGAATATATGCAAATTTATGTCAGTTCAATTTAAACCAATCATTCTCAAATAATTAAAACTCATTCATTTTTTCTTACCTATTAAAGATTCTTTTTAGTTTATTTATTCTCCTCTTTATTTTTGATATACTTCTACTATATTTGCATATTATACTTTTATTAAATTGTTGCACTCAATCTGATCACAGAGATTAATAAATCATTGATAAGTTATTTGCTTCCTTCTCTCTTCTGCTACTTAGTCTTTAATCATTGATTTGAATGTTATTTAGATACAGTCAAACACAGAAGAGACAAGATTTAACTCTAGTAGTATTGTATGGGCCACATTATTTTTGACAACGTGACCTATTTAAAATGTAACAAAATATAAAATGCAGTAATTGTAATAATTAAATTTTTATTATTTTCACGTTATCATTTAAGTCCCTTTTATCATATCTCTCCATCGACTCACAATCACACTAAACTTTCTAATAGTTTTAAAAATTTTTAAGAGTTAAGTTCTTTTTGCAAATCTCGAATAACATATTGCCTTCCTGTAATTCTACACCTTAAAACAAGATATGTTAACTGAGATAGGTTTGAAGGCTTTATTTTGCAAAATAAAAATGAGATTTTGCGGAAATGATTGAAAGCGATAGGATTATTATATTCTTAGAAAAAAATTTTTTGCAAGATTGTCAGTTTACTTCTCCCTCGATTCTTTTAGTTTGTTATGGAATTTATATTTAAAATAGTGAAAATAAAATCAATAGCATCGATGCAGGTCTGTAGCTCCCCGCGTTCATGTAATTACATAGGTGGATAGATGTGACAGAGCGGATTATGATAGATTTATAAATTTAATTGCAGTTGGTTCAGGTATAATTATCCGCATTCTGCAGGCTATAATATATCTTCGTATAGTCATGAGATAAAAGTAATAGAAATGTTGATTATCGTTGGAAAATTTAACGACTCGTCAGAATTCGGGATTGATCAGTCATGCGTATGTGCAATATTAATCACACAATCCAATAAGACATACATTATCCGCTGCTGTAGAATTATGGACTTCCTGAAAAAGGCTAATATTACTTTGCTATTAAACTATTTCATCGATTAGGCTGATTATTAATATGATACACAGCTCTTTTCATCATCTTTATGCTTAGCTTATTTATTTCATTATTCCGTCATTTGCAAAATATTCAGATCAAATTTCAGTGTGAAGAATTATTGGACCAAACATCAAAACACCATAATCTTACTATTCTAATTCTAATATTTTCTTTTTTAGTATAAGGATTAGAATTGTATTGTAATATTTCAATACTTTTATCCTATTTTTGACACCGAGAATAATCTTAAAATTTCTGTCCAAATTTTTTAAAAATAATTTAAAGGAAATATTAGCTGTACTGAAATAATGAAATGAGAGCAGGAAACGATAGCTAGAAGTTAGTAGCTAATCATCAAATGATTATTCAAGTTATATTTAAATAGCTTATCATGAAGTATAATATCATTTTAATGGTTGGCTCTTTTCTGTTGTCAATTTCTCATTCTTTAATAATTAATAAAATCAGTTTTTCTGAAATCAGTTTTTCTTTTAATTGCTCTTTTAGAATGTCTTTGTTTACTTGTTTTAGAAATTCGAAAAGTATCATGAATCTAAGAAACTCTAATTAAAGTGTCCAGCTTTAATAGTTCATTTCAATAATTTTGAGTTTCTTTTGGTTTTTAAATCATCTTGGAAACTTTCTGGATAATGTCGTAATACAAGTATCAATATATCATTAAATATGATTTAATATGATATCATTAAACAACAATCTTGTCATTTTTTTATCATACATCATAATTATAATCTGTTAAGAACAAATGACGTAAGGATCCATTCAGAAAATTCACTTCTAAAGGAATCCAATAAATCTCTATTTACGCATCTTTTTAAATTTCGTCTGACGTCATGTTAAAAAGAATTCTGTTAAGAAAATCCATCCATATTAAGGTTAATACTTTCTGTTTTAATATGTCTCGATTAATTTTATATGCTTTGATAAATTTTAAATTTTCATTTCGTCCCATTAACTGTTTAGTCGCAATTTTATTTCTTCAAAATGACATCATTTGGTAATAAATTCTTTACCAATGGAACCTTTTATTTACTTGGTCATATGCAAAAATATCATCTCTTCTGTTATATCCTTTATCTCCTCAATCTATGGTAGTAAAATAGTATAGGTGAACCAATTGATAACATTACAACAGACCTTCTTCACTGCTTACAGGATTGATCATTATTCCGTCTGTTCAATTCGTCCATAAGTAGTCAGCCATTTGAGCGTGCAGCAGTTGCTCTTATACTGCCAAATGAGCCTATCCTTTTCTTCTTGGCTTTCATCATTCTTCCATTCCTCCAGAAAATTGCTCGCTATATTACCTGCACATAGTACAATCACACACATCTCTCTCTCTTTCTCTCTTCCTCTCTTCTCTTCTATGCATAAACTAAACTATTATGAAAGTTTCCTGTCCTCCATACACTGACTAATCTATCTATCCATTCCATTCAACCATTCAACCATCCGTCCATTAAATATCAATGATACTTCCTTTCTTTCCAAATTGGATGTAAGCCATAAAATGTCTTCACTTTTTCAAAAATTTATTTTTTCTGTCCGTTTTTTTCATGTTAACGTCGTCTTCTCTCCTAATTACTTCTCTCTCTTTCTCTTTCTCTTTCTCTTTATGTTAACAGCTTTATGTTGACACATTCCTTTGTCGTCAAATTTTTTGACAACCCATTCTCTTCATCTTTTTTTCCATTTTATTGCCTTTAAATTATTACATTTTTCAACTCCAACTTTACATTCATTCATTTTAGGTCGGTCATTCTTCAATTGAGGAAAACTTTTTTACAGAATATTTGTTTATTATTTTAATAATTTGTTTGTTTATTTTTTTCAGCAATTTCTTTGTTCCTTCCCCTTTTCGTAATCTTTTCATCCCTTTAACTTATTCTTTAATTGTTTTACTTCTCTTTAATTTTTTAGTTTCTTAGCTTAGCTCATTAATGGAAGCTTTTCACATATAAAATAGAATTTAAAATCTGTCATCGTTTAATTATTTCAGTAATATTTCTCATTTTAATAATAAATCTTTGCTTACATTTATTAGAAGTAATTAATGATACGCTAATTTTTGCTTTCATCTTTTCTCATCCCTACTAAATATTTATACAAATGTAAGCAGTAATTAAATAAATTGTTAAATTGACAATAATTATTTCATTATTCGAAGAAATTCTTTAAACTTCTCAAACAGTAATAATAAGCATTGTTTTAAAATTCTAACAATACATCAATTAATGAAATTTTTGATTAATAAGAATACCTTGAAAATAGACTTCTTTATCAATAGCGCAACAAGAAGAAGGGTAATTAATCATTCTGTAATGCTAATTGCTGTAGCAGCGCAGATGTAGCATTTAAAGAGTGAATAAATGTTATGAGAGAAATAACGAGGGGGAAGGAGATATAAAGGTGTGAGGGTAACGCACAGATGTTTCTTGCTACATTTAAACTTCAACTTCTCAAATATTTATTCTAATAAGAGGAAGGGAAGAAGGAAAAATAGGAATATAAAGTAGAAGGTAATAAGATAGAAAGTAAAAATTTCTTGTCACTACACTAAACAATTTTAAGCTTAAATAATTTTAAATTTTTCACTCATTACAAATACAATTTTCTGTTTCTGACAATACAAAAGTTGTAAAATTTCATATCATACAAATATGCAAATGTTTATATTGACATGAGCTAAATGCAATGTGTATGGTTTTGTTGATGCTTTTTGGTTTGTTTGTTTTATAGAGGGTAAAGGGTAAGTTTAGAAATTTGATTGGGATAGACATAGATAAAATGAATGGAAGAATTTGGCTCTGTTGACACTTTCTTTTGTTTTGGAGAGAACACAAAAAAAGGATGATGAAGTATGGTTTAAAAACTAATTCTGTATTCGTCTTTTTGAGATATTTTGTAAATTTCTCAAAACCATGAAAGATGCGCAAATGTCATGGATGAACTTATCAACTAATTAATTAGTGTCACTTCATTTTAGGCTTTACCGGTTGAAGTAATACTGATAGTGGTAGCAATCATTCAGAGACAGATAATCCTTTCCTCTCTCTCCCAGGCAAATAATTACGTCCCCTATGAATCTTACTCAAATCTATGTTACCGATTCTTCTATATGTCTGCGTGTATGTGTATGTGTATGCGTATGTAAGTATATGACCAGTTAAATTCATCATTGTTCTTCATAGCCTGGAAGCATTGTGTTCATTAAGATTTGCTTCCAAGTTTCATCCGTAAGGCCTCATTACAGAGTGAAACACAGTTAGGGCTAACTACCAAGGATAGATCTAAGTTTGAATTAATCTCTCAAACAATTTTATCACTATTCTCTATTGTCAAAGTATATCATTGAATCGAACAGTTTGAATTGATTTCGTTAAACTATCATTATTCATCTCCTCCTCCAAATACTCTCTCCGCCATGTAATTGTTCGGCCTTAGCTGAATGCACTTCTTTTTCTTTACTTATTAGCCATGGATTGTTTGGTTCTTTTGCTCAACTCTTCAGCCCTATCCCTCTAGATCGTCTTTTAAATGAACCCTTATATCTTTATATTATGCATGTGTGTATGCGTGTGTCTGTATGTGTGTATGTATTTGTGGCTTCATGTTTGCATGAATGTATTATAATTAACTACAGACAATTTATCACGTAGTGCTTGTGCAGAATAACTATCCCCTCTATCTCTATGTGTGGAAATTATGAATTTGAAATTTTATTTTCTGATTATCATTGTGCGAAAGCTATTTGTATGAATTATCAGCTTTAGTGACCTCTTCAATTATTCTCATTCTGTATCTTGGTAATATTGTATACTTGAGAGATAGCTTCTGTTTACGGTATTGTTATGGTCTTTTTCTGTTTATGTGTTTTTTTGATATTGGAAAAAATCGATTAAAATATAGCGATAGTAGATTTAAAAAAGGTAGAAAGCTAGCGAATATTAACGAGGTTTGAAAAAATGTGAAGTTGGTCGCATAATGATACGACACGGACTGTTAGTATGAACATTACCTGTATAAACATGCTCGACGGATATTTGTCATAGTTAAAGTTATTCATATCTTTAGATGAGGTAAGAGTTTAGTGATTGTTGACTGTAATCATCGTTGCAAGCATGGAAAGAGAATTGTTCTTTCCTTCCATGTTTTGGTATCTATATTTTGCGAAGTTTTAAATTTGTTAATGTTTCAGTCCAGACGCACCTCCGAGTCGGATAACGGTGGTTGCAGAAGAATCGGAAATGCCGACAACGATAATGCCACCAGCACAAATTGAAGATACTCAAAATGCAGCTGCAGTCAGTAGTCCTCCCCTCCCAGCACTTATTAAGTTAGTTTAATTCCATCCTTTTTTAGTTAAGGCTTAAGAAAATTGGTTCTTGGGAAATTTTGTTATGATGCAGCTTACTTATATGTTACATATCATTATCTTCCGTATCATACATCATTGTAAGTCAGTGGATGTATAAGTCATGCTTCATGTCACTCTCGGTAATATTTTCTTACAGGAAAAGAGATTTATGAACTCGTATGTCAATTTGAACATAACGGATTATTTTCAGAAGGGTAGAAAATGAATTAACGGATAATCCATTTCGCCCAGAAGAATCTTTGTTTCATGAAGTTGATCCAATCGTGGAAGCATACAAAAAAAAACCTTATCCACCATCGATATCGGATTCGCAGAACACAACACCTGTAAAAGTCGCTTATCAAGCATATTTAAACGGTATATTTCATTTTGGGTTATTTCCTATTGCTTATCTTCATCACTGGAAAATTATCCTTTAAACTGGAATTTAGAAAATTAAGACGTTAGGATGTTTTGTTGATTGAATGAACATTATTAGTTGTTATTTGACAAATGATAAATTTTAAAGCTAATTTCTATCAATTTACTTTATTCATGTGCTGCATAGGACTGAAGAGCTTTTGCTTTACTCAGGTCCGCAGTTAAAATGCTCAACAAAAAATTCACTGTTAAAGAAATGTAACTTAATACTAGTAAGTAGATATGATTTAACAAATGTTGAAATGCATAGCCAGTTGCAAACGAAGAATTATTTTGACAGAGATTAAAGCAAAAGGAATGGCATTTATTAGGCTGTTTGAGAAATTGAAAAGCTTTAATTATTTCTGATCTTACACTTGAAAAGCTGTAAGATCAGAAATAATTTCAACTGTTCTATAACGATAGATTATGTAATGACAATGTTAATTGGAGCCGGATACTTCTTTTTAAATTTTTATTCCTAATTTCTTTGATGACTAATTGCTGTTCCTTTTTCTAGTGACTATCTTAAGCATTTATATAATGTTTTCAGGCTATATTGTCGTCATTTAATCATTGCTTAAACTAGCTACACTTAATAGATGAACTGATAAAATTAAATATTTACATTATTGAGTTCATTGTGTAACAATTGGTATACAGTTACAGAATTGCAAGTTATATCGGCAGGCTTGATACCTGTGCTACTTAATCCATATTTGTATGTACACACAAACTGAAGAATATCTTAGATTCAGGCATTTCGCCGTCATCATTAGTACCGGATAAAGGAATGGAGGCTCAGCTGGCGAGCACAACGCCGCTAATGAATAGTAGTGATCGGGTCGGTATGGAAGATAGTATGGTTGATTTGCCAAAAGCTCAACAAGTGGAATGTGTACGCATCGAAAAAAAAAAGTGCGGTTGTTGTAACTTACAGTAGGCCTATTACTATTACATTACAAGTTTAACTGTAACATTTTTTAATTCATCTACCAGCATTTTGACCACCACTGCCTTTACGACTTAGGATAAGTTTTGCATCATCTAGAAAATCCATAAATTCTAAATGCATGCTGAAGGAATGCAAAGATTTTAATTCAATCATTACCTGGAAGCTTGTAAGTAATAGTTATTTTCGATGATAAGTTTCATCGTGTGCTAAGTTAAGGAGGAGGTTTGTGGTGGTGCAGTGTGGTAGACTAAGGATGTTTAAAAATTTTGTTTCTCATCTTTTTTGCCCTTTTCAACAGAAAAAAATTCTTGTAACATTTAAACTTTTATGGTAAATTTAATAGAGATTCAAATTTTCATTGGTTATGGCGGCAATGCTTATCATTTTCTCCAATTGCTACTACAAAGTTATATGCATTCGCTTCTGTGCTGCTGGGAGTGATCTCAATTAAATTGTTTAAGGAATGAAAAGTTTAAAATTTTTTTCACTATTCAAGTTTTGAAGATGGAATTGCACCGTAAATATTAAACCGTCTTTTTTGCATATTTTTGGCACAAGACCTTAAAAAAGCCTATTCTCTGTTATCAATTTCTATAGTGGTTTTCGCAGAGTCCATTAACATCACTGAAATTCCAGTGGGAACTTCTTGGTGTTACATTAACACTTTTTCGTATTAGGGCTTAGGTTTTTATCACAAGAAAGAGTGAAACGTTCCACTGGAAATTTTATGGAAATCAAATTTTAAAAAAAAAAATCTTGGTCAAAATTTCACTAAAGTTTTTGAAAGGATCTGAACGGCTTTTGTTTCTTACTTAAGCATGTATTTAGCATGAAAACTCAAACTGCTATTTCTGGATTGTGCACCGCTTTCAGCTTGCTCTATGTAACACTGCTGACTGATTTGTCTTTCAACTATCAGAAAGTGTACCTTTTTCCATCATAGCACATAACAGCACATAATCTCAAGTTTTTCCATGGAAAATAATATATTCTAGATTTTGAGATGGTAGATTTTGATTTCCACAGCGGTTTATTGTCTCCTCAGGATCGGTGTTTCTTTTGTTTTTGTAACACCTTTAACTATCACAGTTCTATAGTCATGCAGTGGCTGCCTCGCCTGTATGACCACAAATCAGACATGGCTAGCACAACTGAGATACTGTTCAATGGGATACGGGATATTGTTCAATAAAATCTTTTCATTTAATCCATCTGCAATTTTTTGCATAGATAAAATTTGTTTAACTTTTTAGTTTTACTTTTTACAAAATTTAGGAAGCGCACATCAATGAAGGGATTGTCATTTATCAAGTAGTGTCAGCAAGGCAGTTTCACACATACCAAGCTCGGCTTTAATTATTGTGTTTGTGCCAAAAATATCGCCGAAGAATATGCAGTATGAAAAAAGAAATAAATGAATTCAAAGATATAGCGCTTCTCCTTTGTATTTTTTTTACTTGGAAATTGATCGATTATCCCACGGTTGATCTCCATTTGATTACCTTATTAAGCATGTTATTGAGCTACCGACAAACTTGAGGTCGCAAATTCTAAAAATTCACGGTGTTTTGCTATTTATCCGCTGTCGCCCATAATTTTTTTGACAGTTATTAATGTTCCTGCAATTTTTGGTTCTGCTTTATGTCAAAAAGTTTATCTGTCTTATTCCGTCTTTTTAGAAGTTGGGGCAGTTTTTAATCAATTTTCGACCGCTTTGAGCTTTTGCGATTTAGTTCTTCTACCTTATAGCTACCATCCATTTTGGAAATAAAGTCAGAGAGTTTTAAACAATGGGCTAACAGCAGATCTTCATAGAGGAAATTTATAACCCGAAAACGAATCTGAAAAAAGTTTTTAAATCATTTTATCAGCAGCGTTTCCATCTCTTTCTTATGGTGAACTAGTTCATATGAGCAGATGTTTTTAATCTAAACTTCAAATCCAAGTTTTTAGAAATTTTCATTTATTTTGCAGAAATTTCTATCATTTTGCAATTAAAAACTTTTAAGTTGGTTTAATGCAAAATTTCCTATTCTGTTAGAAGATCTAGGATTTCAGAAATTCTTGGATTTTCTTGAACACTTCCCTTGATTACTAATCTTCGTGATATTGCATGATTGTAAGTGAAATTTGTGATGATTAGTTATAGTCTGCTGAATGTTTTATCTTCATCCTTTACAATTACAGTTATCTATTCTTCTCACTGTACGGTATATGGTACATGCCTACTGTTTCAATCATATATAAATTATACTTGTTGTGTCTAAATTTTAAGAAGTGCATGGGTATTTACCATTATTTTCATATTTTCTCTTTGCTGTAATGTGAAATTGAACGTCATCTGATTTTGAAATATAAGGAATGATCTATACTTCCAACTTGTTTCTTTGAGTTTAAGTTTCATTAATAATGATGAAAGAAGAAAAAGATTGATGAGATTTTTTAAAACAGAAATTTTGACAGATTTCTTCACAAAATTTGATTAATTCTTGGACAAAAAAATAAAACTGGTCCATTGTCACTCGTTTTCATAGCAGTCGCAGGTTATTTTCATCTCCGAAATTCATGGCAATAAGAAAAGGATTAACGGTACGGGTTTCCACATCTGAACCAATCAAATCCATTTCACATTGATAGTATTGCAACTTGTAAATGTAATGTTCGAGCTCTATTGCGCCTTATTTTTCTTTCATCACTGTTTTATATTGTTTCATTTGCTGCCTCTCTGTAGTGAAATTTGAGAAAACGATATATTATGTATGAATGAAGTATAGAAGGAAAAGGATGAGAAGAAAATGGTTTATTTCCAGGAGAAAAAGCGAAAGCGAAAAGTTGATTTTTCACATCATTTCCTTCCATTGGTGCACATTGCTTTATGAGCTTTTGATGTTTGCTAAAAATCTATGTTGTAAGTCTGCGGCGAAGATTGTTTGACAGAAAAGATTGCACTTTGGCTTTTATTTTAATTATCATCATCGCTTTTAATAGGATTTTCACTTTAATCTTGATTTTTTTTTTTGTTTGAAAGTTCCAAATCATTTACAACAGAAACTATTACAATTTCATTGCAAATTTAGTTAAAACTTGACAAATTTAAGTTTCCCTAGGAGTTCACATAAAACAAACTTATGGTACACGTACGGCTGGTCTCAGTTACCGGTGAGCAGCGTATTGTTTCTATTACTTTTTTTGCGCCTCTTTCAATTTTAATATTGTGTTGTTATGATTGATAAATATTTATATATTTCTACAATGCTTTTTATACATAAAGTTACGTTCGAATAACATAGTCCATTCACACGATCCACGTCACTGTAAAAGAAGTTCACGTGAAAAACAAATAATTGCCGTACGTATCTACTATATCGGTCATTTCGAATTCATAATGTGATGCCTCTCATTCAACCACAATCGAACGAACTAGTCAAGATGGACAGTTGGATTCATCAATTTTCTTAGCAAGATTGGAATTCAATCCAATGTACATCATACTTGCTATCTGTTCGAGTCGGAGCTCTAGCGGATAATTACTTCTAACAGGTAAAAAAGCTCAACTGACATTATGGAAGAGGTACAGTAAGTAATCCAAGTGAAAAAACCGACATAGTGAATCAATGAAAGAATAAAATTTTATGATTTAGAGTGAAGTAATTTAGAATAATTTTGTTCGTGTTGTATTCATCAAAGTGACGAAAAATTCTAATTTCACTAATAATTTATCTGAAATATATGTGACAATAATTCCTGATTCCGTATCTTTGATGTCGATATTTTCGGAAATTCAGATATATTGCTCATTAAAATAAATTAATTGTTAAGTCTTAAATGCAACGAAATGTTTTTACCAAAACAAAAATGAAAATATTATCAATGAAAAGCAGAAAAGCAAAAAATTGTGTTAAAATTAAAAGGCACATTTGGGCGCATAATAACATTACAAATATTAATGTATATAGGCATTCAATATTTGAAATAATACGAATGACATACATCATTTGAAAAAATTGTCAATTTGCGCTTGCAGTTACTTCCTTCTTTACTTCTTATTTCTGGGATGATGTATGTGTGTGTTCAACAGAAAACTACATTTGTGTCTCTCTATCTTACCATATGATACTATCACATATCTAAATGTAGTGTAATAAATTTCACTATGGGATTGTTTCTTTATTTTTTCGAATATAAATATTAGGAAGATGTGAGGGACAGGTGGAAAGCATTTAATATTAAAAGTCTAAAAGCATTAATAAACATTAATTTTACCTTTCAATTTCATCTGTTATCATTATCATTTTCATATTGATTATAATTTTGCTATATCTCCTTTATTTTCATTATCCCATTAAAAGATTTTTAAATATAGTAAGAAAGAAATAATTTCAAATCCATATATATCTGAAGATATCACTGATCAGTATTTGAGTGATATCAATCATTTTCTTCTAGCATAAATTGCAGGCCTATCATTCAAATATTTTGAGGAATCGCTATCGTGCCTTTCGTGATGTTTTAAATGCTTTCTCTAACATTGTTGAATAGGAGCATAGTAAATTTGCTATATTATAACCCAAATAAGTCTACATTTATAAATGGTATCTTATCTTTAGTTTTAAAATAATATATATTCTCAAATATAATGGAAGCCTAAAATTGTGCAAATAAATTATTAATCGAAGGGTAATGTGCTCATTTTGTTCACAGTTATTTTTAATTTTAATTGAATTTATCCTAAACCACTTCAGTTTTTTTTTAAAAATTTTCTTTGAATTTTCGAGAAATGTTACATTGATATCTTATCATTATTGTATGATAAGACTATATTCCCTTATGTGATGATATCATTGATATGATTTAATTAGCTAGTCAAAAATTTGTGATTGTAAATTTAGAAAATATTTTTTTTCCATTCAAAATTTTTCTCTAAATTAAATTTTATAGTGCAAAAGTAATAATCGTCTATGTGATAATCTACGCAGCTTTTTATAAGATCGATTAGAATGGCACAGTTTCAGCGATTGTCATTTAGAATTCTTGATTTTAGAGTTCGAATAAGGAAAAAGCTCGATCACAATTAATATTATTATCTTTAGATATTTTTATGAAAAGATAAAGATATTTCTTCGCAAAATCTGTTGGTTATCATTTGATGATATAATTAATTGGATTTCTAATTCTTTTGTATTGTCGAATGGTATCTGTTGTAAATTTTTCGCTTGATGGAGAGAGTTTTGTATTGGCACAATCGAATTGTAGTTAAGGATTGTTTGTTTGTAGTATATGTAAGAGGTTTATTCTTCTTGGTGATTGTCAGAAAATATCGTCAATTGAGTCGATCATTTGGTTGATCTTCTTTATCGTCGATCCTGGAATTTGGTTTGGGACACTTCTTTGAGGTAGTGATTCAGTAGAATGCAAACGATAAGGCAACTTCGATTGTGAGTAGTAAGTTACATTGAAAGCGTTCCTTCGAAGTTGGACGATGCTCATTAAACACTGCTTATAGTTCATAATCGGTTGGTTATTTTGTAGACGAACTAACTGTATCAAAGGTTATGAGATCAGTTGATGCAAAGATTGACTGTAATAGAATCTTATGGACATCTACAAAGGGGAACACACAGTAAAAAAGAGATCACTTGATGTAAAATCACTATCGGCATTTGTTTGTAGTGTATATAGAATAAAATTGACGATTACTTGAATTTTCAATAAATAAATCGTTGGTATAAGAAGTTATTTGATGTTAATTTTCTATAATATTTCTTAAAATAATAATTGAGGCAAAAGATTCCGATAATATAAACAATACAAGCATGAAAATAAATTGATTATTTAAGAATTTTTGTATTACGAAGCTGTTTTGGTTTTCCGACAATATTAAGAAAGTTATCATATGATTCGATATCTGATATAAGTATTAGGAGAAATCTAAAAGTAAGCAACTGAAGATACTAAGATATGTTATGATTCATTTTGATGGATTGCCATTAAATTGTATTCGGAGCTCGGAAAAATCGTCGATTTAAGAATTTGATTGTTGCAGGATAATTTTTTTCACGTACGGATTATTAAGCATTATTATATCGGATAATTCTAATTGGTAATTGCGACGCTATTCATCCATTTCAATCTTTTGTCCTTCTATTTATTGGTAGCATAAATATTGATAATGTAATTAATTAATTTTTTTTTAAAAAGTTTTCAGGAATGGGACATTCTTGAAGCCTAGTCATAGTCGTACATACACATTCTATTTGTCCATTTGTCAATCTCATAGTTATTTCACTTTCGATTCAGTAAATGGGCTTTGAAATTGAATGGTTACCAAACCTGACTACAATAAATCTTAAAACAGAGCCATAGAAGCTTTTCGCTATCGCTTCCTTGAGACCTATTGGGATTCAGAAATCTTTTTTTACGTCAACGATATAAGCTGCTCATTGATTGGATTTGAAATGTCGTGTAAGCGAGCATCAATTCCAAAATTTCACAAATTTAGATATGACTTTTTATTTCATCTTCTGCAGCACTAAATTGTTATTCAGATAAAGAGCGTTATTTGATTTTAAAAATATTGTATGAATTTTAATTTTAATTTTATTCAGCATTTCATGAAAATAATATCAATATGCCATGTGCTTAGTAAGGTAAATATTGCAGCAAATCTAATTCTGATACGATTCATATCACTCTTCAATCCATTTAGTGAAGAAATGGAGCAGCGTAGGAAAAGTAAATTAAAATTAAAATGAGAACTCAAATTTCATCACTCTTGCAAGCGGTCAAAAATATTTATCGATGAAGCATATTATGTCATTGCTAACATTTTAGGCTTTTATTCTGTGACTAATTTATGATCATTAGAAATAATAAATTCTGAAATCATTAGTTTCCATATATTTCCGCTCTACCTATCATGAAGCCTCTCTCTAAACACTTAATTTCGGAATGGATTCTCCCAAAACCATGCGAAGAGTATTTGGCAAATGATATTTCAAAATTTCAAAAAATCTATGAAACACTTCTTTAAAAACTTTAATTTTTACATAATTTCAAACAATATCAATTTTTAAATAAATCTTCTAAATAATTTTAGATTTAAACAATTAATAGTTAATCTTTCAGTTGTTTAATAATCACATAAATATTTGTCTTCAACGAGAAGTTAAGTTAAATCAATATGCGGATATGGTAATGATTTCATTTTCATTTAATTAAAATCAATGTAATAATTAATTAAACTGAAACTTTTTTATCTTTTTGATCTTTCCCAGAAGAATCTTTCTGAAAAATGTGCTAATCGTGGGAAATTGTTGAATGGGAATCGAACAATTCGTAGAAGATGTTGCGTGAAGGGGATAATAAGAAGTGGGAAGAAACAATTAAGTGCTAACTTCTTCCGTTAAATTTAAATTTAATTTTTAGTTTATTATCCTCGTTTATAATTTTGAAGTGAAAAATGCAATTTGAAAATTTGTTTTGAAATAACAATTTGTCTGTTGACTTACAATAGAATCTTTTTGAAGATATGGCTTAATTTGCAAAAAAGATGGCGAAGAACATTCCATAAACGAATATAGTAAGGACAGAATAGCATCTTTCCTTAATTTAAAATTGAAAATGATAACTTTATCATCCTGAAACAATGAATGTGTTCTTCAGGCTCATGAAAATGCAAAATGATATAAGAAATCTAAAAGTGATTGAAATTTTTCATAGTTTGCTTATAGTATGTTTTCAGTTAAAATTTCTCACATTTACCGTATTTAAATTAATTGTTAAGAAGTTGAATAAATTTGAGAAGTAATTGAACAGAACTTCACATTTCATGATATTTTGATTACTTGATCATTCTAACTTCTCAGATATGAAAGTAAAATTAATATTTCGTTAAATTTCCATTTTCTTGTATGACTGATTTTCTCCATTTGGAAAAAAAAAGGTTTACTTTTTAAATGATTGCATATATTTTCAAAGTTAACAAATTTACTTCTCTGATACTTTTCAATAATTAAAAAAGCTTTTCATACATAATTAATTGTCCGATCGATTTTATCTTTACTATAATATCTCTCAGTAAAATTGCCTTTGTTGAATGAAAAAAATGAAATTTTCTGAAAGACAAATTTTGAGTAATTTTTTTAAAAAATTTTAGTTTTTGATATTTTCCGATAAATATTGTTCTTTTTTTCAAAAAGGAAGAAAAGTTATTTGGAAGTTCATTTATATATTTTAAAAGGAAATGGATGGATATTCTCATCCATTTATCTTTCTTTCTTTTTCTTCATTTCAATTCTCAATGATAATATATACATATATATTTGGAGATTTCACATTTCAATTCTTCATTTCTTTTTTCCAACTTACTGAAATAAAACATAAGTTTTTTTCGATTGCATTAAATATAAAATAAAAATCAGTCATCCTTCATCACTAATATTTATGAATATTAGTGTTACTAATTTATTAATCCAATTAAAACCTTCCCAATCTTCTTTTACTTTTTCTAAAGATGATGTAAGGATTAAGCGTAAAAAAAAATTTCAATCACGCGAATTCCTTCCATTGTCACAGATAGCTTCTATTGGCTGAAATATATTTGGTCACGTTATATCACGTTACAGTAATTCCTTTGTCTCCGATCGTTGCGTATTTGTCCGAATGAAATACGCGACATAAAATTGTTATCTTTTATCAAAATTTCTCTCCGACAATTTGATAATCGATAGTTTATAACTTAGTTTTCCAGTAATAATTAATGTGTTGTAATGCGAATAGTAGTGGCAGTCTTTTAACCAACTAAAATATCCCTTCCTTCTTAATTATGGAATTTCAGGATGACAATTACGGTTATTTCTTCCGATGATCGCTTCTCTCTTTCAAATTCTCCTTTTTTTAAGGTTTACAATTTTTTTTTTCTTTTTTGGAAAAGAACATTTTAAAATTTTATTTTTGATTTGATTAGGGAGAGATTGAAAGTAAATAATTGTTTGTTAGTAAAGGGAAAGGAGAAAGTGAAATGGCATCGAATAAATCAGAGAGGAAGAATGATATGTGTGTGTGTGTGTGTGTGTGTGTGTGTGTGTGTGTGTGTATATGTGTGCTTATATTAGTTGCCACTTGTTGGGAGTTTCAGAATGAGATTACTCGAAATTTAACTCTCAAAAAGGAAATGGTTGAATAATTCCCTCTCTCTCTCTCTCTCTCTCTCCCTCTCTCTCTCTCTCTCTCTTTTACTTTTCTTCTCAGATTTATAAAAGAATGATAATAAAAAAAAAGAAAAAGAGAAAAATGAAAAGGGTAAATATGATATTTGGATCTTTATTTCACGTCAGTTTTTGATTATTTGTAAGCAACAACAGCTCTGTGAGCCTAAAAAAATTCAACGCTTTAAAGGGCCTGAATAATATTGGCCATTCGCAAACGAATCGGTTCATTATTGAAATGATTCATATAATTTCCACCTTCATCTATAATAATTTAATATAAACAAATTTAAAAAATTAATTTTAATTCAATGAGAGAATAATTTAGTAACCAAAGTAATTTATTATCTTATTCTATCAATTCTGGAACAAAATAATATCATTTTCTCAACAACTAAACTTTGATTACCAAAGAAAGTTTAAACGATAGTTAGAAAGAATTTTGAATGATGCAATCAGTGAAATCCATGTTTTAGTTAATGTGAAGCATTTCAATGAGAAATTTAAATTTTGGAAGCAGCTATTTGCCGTTATTATCGAAAATCCATAAATGCGCTTGCGAAAGATAAAAACAACTAAAAAGGGAAATGAAAGAGAGAAAGAGAGAGGGAGAGGGAGGCAGTGAATGGAATTAAATCTGTTTTCTTCTTTTAGTCGTGAATAAGCTATTTTCATTTCTCTCTGTAAAAGAAACTTTTCATTCAAACAAAGTAGAAACAAACTATTCATAATGCTTCATAGATTATTTCACATCCATCAACATAGACAAATATGGGTGGCACACACACACACACACACACACACACACACACACACACACACACACACACACACACATACTTAGGCTGGAAGATTATATATTAGCAAACAAATGAATCATTTTAATTCATAGTCAAGCTAACAAGTATGAGTTTAGTTTTAAACGAAATAACTATTCCCGAGATACCAAAGTGTTAATGGTTAAAGAGTTGTATTCTCGAGATTGTTGCGTTCTTTTCTTTCCTCTCTCATTAATATCTCAACTTAACTACTAATTAGCTCCCGGAAATTTTTTGTCACGTTATTGTAGAAAAGTTTATACGAAGTTTATGAGTACGAATTAATTAGCACTAAGAAATGGAATTTTTTTTTCAGACTAAGCATATTTTACTCTTTGAAAGCTATTTGCATAATTTTTACTATCATAATCATATTTAAATTGAACATATCTCTAGGAATTCCTGAAGTAATTTCCATTCTTCTAATAGTAAATGATCAATTCAAAAGGAGAAAAGAAATAAAGAAGTAGTAAAATATTGTGCAATAATTCATTTATTAATTTCATTTCCATTTTTAAGATTTTATGATTGTCATTCTCTACCATTAATGTGCGAGAAGTTTAATTTAATTTTTTTCATTATGTGGAAAATGCTTCTTATATATGTAGAGGAAGATTTACTTGGGCACACTTCCCGTTTTCATTTCTATTTCTTGTTGTTGATAAATTCAAAAGACAAGAATGAGTATCATTAGATGATAACACATAGTCACCATCCTATCCACTTACCAAATTGTTTCCCAATGGCCTTTGCCCAATGGCCAAATAAGGAAAGCCATTCTAGTTTATTCAACAAATAACAAAAATTATTTTGCTGCCACTCCTTTCTACCATTTTCGTTATTTTTATGAACAAAATAGCAAATTGCTAGTGTATACACAATACTGTAGACAGCTCTCATTTCACTAACATATTTCACTTCTTTTTTAAATTGCTTTTGAAAAAATTCACTCTCTGCAAAAAAATTTAATCATCCATTCCTGCAAATTTTTTAGAAATTTCTTCTAAGATTCGAGAATTTCGACTGATATCTGTTGATCTCTTTGTAGCTAATTATTGCATGTAGAAAAATAGAAGAAGATGCCTCGAATAACTTTCCCGGTAGGAATAAATGATTATTAAAAGAAAATTCAAAATTGTTTTACTCTCTCTTCGATTATTAACAGCTCTTTCTCCATTCCATTCTTTTTAGCCTAAAATATTTTCCTCATTTTAAGAAATCTTTATTTCTTTTTTAATCATCCATGTAAAGTATGCCAGATATCACTTAAAAATCATCATTTAATGCAAACAGATTTCAAATTGTAGAGTTAATTATTTCATAATTATGAATGTTTAAAATGTTGATATCACTTTCCAAAACTGATCAAATAATTAAGAAGCATTCATTTTCATTCAAATTATTCGTATCAATTAAATTCGATGAGTTCTTTTGGGAAAACAATATACGCTTCTATTATTTGTGCAGAGAAAATGATTTCTAATTAATGAAAAATGATAAATGCTTCATCCTCACATTGTATCGCAAAAAGAATGTCAATTAAACTACTTTTGTACTAATTAATTAAGACTGAAATGAATTCGAAATATTTTATTGTATTTTAAAATACTCAACTCAATACTCATTTATTGTCATCATAATTGGATGATGTGAAAGAGGAAAACAATGCAGATAAACGATTAAACCTTTATGAGCGATTTTTTTCATGCAGAAATTTAACTCACTTGAGATCAAGTAGTTTGAATGAATTATTAACTGCTCAATCAACGAGTCGAGACTAAATAATGACGTCGAAAATTGATGTTATCATGTTTATTACTGAAAAAATGGACATAATTTCATACTGACAATAAAATAAATTTTCGAAACCAATCAGTTACATCTCATTTGAGGAGAGAATTACGGAATTCGATTATTTATCTACTTTTCCACTTTTATCGAAGCTTTTTTTTATCGAACCCAATTCCATTTTCATCATTCATTTCGATGATTCTTCTCATCGATAAGAAGTTGCCGAGAAAGATAAAGTTTGAGTACAGTCTCAATGTCCGCTGTCATCTCTTTTACTAATTAATTTTGCAGTATTCATATCCTATTGATAAATAAAAGTTTACGATGCAATACGAATATGATGTAGATGAGGAGATGAACTATTTAATGCATAATATGTTCCTTGCATTTTCGCATTATATATGCGCTTTATTTGATTTCTTAATTGAATAATTGATAATTTGTCAATTGAAGCAAGTTTTAAATCTGATAACTGTAAGTGTAAATTGTAGTTAAATTTTGGAAGAAATAAAATGGCATTTTTGGGTCAATTAACAGCTAATGTGCAAGCGCAGCTGAATAATGTGAAACCACAGTTGAATTCCGTACTGCAAACGGCAACACGTGCTCGGGATAATTTAGCACCAATTTTAAACCGTGCTACTGCTCAGCTTGATAATCTTGGCAAAATCTTGCAGGTAATATATAATAGTTCTATCCACTGCTATACACTAATCTATAAATCGTTCTTGTATACAGGAATAAGATTATCATTGGATAATGGATAATATTAGTCAGATGGATAATATTAGTCAGATAATTCTTTTGAAACATCGCTATTCATTTTAATTTTTTCTTTATTATGAGTGCTACAGCTAATTCATTAACTATTATTAAATGAAATCAATGAAGTATTTGCAGGTAACTGGAGACCGTAAACAGTCACCTATTGATATACTCTCAACAATTACAGCCTTCGACAGTACGCTTGAGAATTCAGAAATTAGGTGCATACATTGTTTTCAAAAAAAAAAATTAGATTCTGAATATAAAAATTTGGAAAAAAAAGTGCTGATATGAGAATGTTAAATGATATAGAAGGCTAGGCTATAAAAGCAAATGATTTGATAAGGTCGAATCAAACAAAAAACCAACATTCTTCCAATGATGACTGGTAAAAATAACACATAGTAATTTGTTGTAACGATAAGATATTGAACGCTAATACTTATTAAATAAAACTAAGTTTTCTAGCAAGCATTTATGGATGATAAGGAGAATTCCATTGACAAGTTTTATTTCAGAATAAATTATCCTATGAATAGTGAGACACGATTAAAGAATGCAGGTGATAGCTTGCAGTTACAACTTGATTCTTCCAATACTGCTGAATTATCGGTGAGTCATTTGGGTGCGGAACGATATGTTCTGGAGACAGTATATTTTCACTGGGGTACGGAGCCTATGAATGGAAGTGAACATACCATTGGCGGGGTAGGTTATGCCGGTGAAATACAATTCATTCATCGAAATACAAGATTCCCGAATGTAGAAGCGGCATTTAAAGAAGCAAACGGGATATTGGGCGTGGCTGTATTGCTGAATGTTAGCTTTTTTAATTATATTTTAATCATTATTTATTAAAAGGAATAAAGCTCTGGGAAGTTTAAAAGTTTGAAACTTCTGAAACATTAGCGCAATCATCTTATAACGCCGTCACTACGATTTTGTGGGATGAAAGTTAACAATTAATCATAGAATCATTTAAACTATTAAATGTTTGTTTCATTTCAGAATGTAAATATTTTTTAGGAATCGCATGACGACAATCCAACATTCTCAACAATAATTGATGGCATAAAGCAAGTGGTTTATAAAGGTAGTGAATGTGCGATTTACGGTGTGAATTTGCCTCACATGCTGCCTAATCCAGGTTCATCTTTTCAATTTCTTCTAGACTACATCACTTCAACTAAACTATCGCATTTCTTATCAATATTACATTTGTGATAAGGACTGGAATATAACCCGGTCTTTCATTTTGGTAAATTTTCGCCATTTCCTAAATTCTTTTTTGGATAATTTAAAAAATCAGATTTACCTTATAGAAAAAATGAAGGAGTTCTGGACATATATCGGTTCGGAGACAGTGCAACCATACAGAGAAACTGTTCAGTGGATTATTTTCAGGTCTACTATTTGGATATCTTCCAGTCAGGTATTATTCTCGCAATTTCTTATCTAGAAAAAGAAAAAAAATGATAAGTTAAATTTTACAATATATAAAGCAGTTAGTCGACTCTAAAAAAAAATTGGTTCTTTACAGTTAGATAAACTACGTACACTGAAACGTCAAGGTTACGAATGTGAAGTTGAGGAAATGATGTCACCCATTCGTGCAGTCCAACCAATTAATGGCCGTATAATTCGTTCATCATTTCGTTCTTCAGCCCAAGCAGTACGACTCACAGAGACATAGTTATACCTATGTAGTACTCCAGTCCTCAAAATTTCTAGCCAGCAGTAATAACTGAAAAATGTTCATACCATCCGATCCTAAGCGCTCCTGGCTATATAAATTATGAACCTCTCTTTCTTTGATTTCAACAAGTATGTTATAATTTCTAATTTAAAGCAAAAGCAGCCCGTTAACGAGCTCGTTGAACCACTTCTTCACAACCATTTGCTTTTGAGACTGCTGTCAAAGTCTTGTGATTAGTGGACTTCCAGAATTATCATAAATTCAGGAGCTGATAATCTATCTGATATTTGGTTTGACTGTAACTGGGATGAGTCTTGACATACACACTTGATGGATGATGATGATCTTTACATGTAAATAATGAGTACATCTTTTAATAAATTTTTTACTTATGCATTTTTTTACTTAGTTAAAGGGCCAAAAAGGGGTCTGTACTTCAAAAGCACATTGTATAAATAAAGCGGAATTTTTGCAGATATAAAAACTTTACTAATTAGGCCCACTGTGCACAAAATTAATAATGACCGACGTAAACAAATGGTAGTTGTCACACTAAGAACAGCCCTCCATAATGGATGAATCTTTGCTAGATGACACATCAGCAACATCTTGCTCATCGCTGGATATGGTTTCTGGTTCGGGTACTCCATGAATTGACTCAGGACTGGAAACGTTGATTGCTTCGACAGCACTAGCTCCAGGTGTCAACACTCGATCAACTTGGTCATCAAATTCCATATCTTCATGTGCTGATTCTTGACTGGATACTGATACAACCTGGTAAATAAAACGAGAATTTAATAGGTTGTTGATAGAAAATAATTAATGACAGAAAACAATTATCTACTGGAATCTGATACAAATGGAATTCCATCTCTAAATGCACAAGTATTGAGCAAGGATTATTTCGTCTTATTAACATAACTAAATACCTCTTCAACGTTTTCATTAGTAACAACGCTAACACTACCATGATGATCGATGCCTGTAATAATTGTTTAAATGAATTTCCACTCTTTTTTCCTTTATTTTCTAATCTTACCGTACATATAGAAGCAAAGACAAGAAAAAATGAAAATTACACATGTCAAAATAGTTACAGAACGAAAAATATACCGCCCATAACACCGTATTGTCCGGAAATTTCGTTATCCCCTTGTGCTTGTAGTGCTCGGATGTTAACCACATTTTTCTGCAACTGCGTATTTTCTTCATGTGCACGAGCTAATTCTGCTTGCAAACGTTTTATTTCTTCATCACGTTCCGCCAAGATGTCTCCATAATCTCTAATTATTTATTTTAAGTTGCATTTAAGATAAAAGAAAAAAACAGCTGCAAATAATCCAAGAAGTGCTAAGTCTTAGTTTAACCAATTAAAAACATCACCACAGCAATTTCTAATTAAAAATCAGTTAACACTAAAGCTAAGACTTAGCACACTAAATCCGCGATAGATTTAATAATGTTTCACAGAAAGAAACAATTAGAAAACATTTAAAATGCAAAATTTTTTCAAAAAACGATTTCAACTTACCTCGACAACGCTTTCTCAAACCTTCAACAGTTTTTCGACAATAGCTCAACATAGTTTCTAAACGAGTTGTTCTAGTCCCTTCATTTTTAAGTTCGGCATTCTCTTTCTCTAGCTTTTTACACAGTGTTGCTAATGCTTTCGTATCACTGCTAAAGAAATTCAAAATTTGAGCAGTCAATATCTGATTTTTATGAACAAGACTTTTGAATGAAATAGAAAAACAGCTACCTTTCTGGTCCATTTTTGAGAGCTCTTAATTCAAGTGTTGCCAATTTAGCATCCTTACGGGCCTTACGAATTTCATCGCGCATTGCAGAGAACATCACTCCAACTGCTTGATCAACCAATGTACAATCTGCTTTATTCGCGTCACTCGCATTTCGCTTCATCGATTCATTTTCATCCTGTTAAATGAATAAAATACATTAAAATCATGTAACAGACGTTTCTTATGTCAATATAATAATATGAGGGATATCTACTTCGATCAGTGAAAATGGACGATATTTTTACAAATTGGTAAAGATCAAAAACTTATGAATACCACAATTGTTTCACTTCGAAATGAAATATGGTTTTAAGCAATATAAAATCCATAACAAAACAAAATGTAAAGCATGATAGATCTTAGAAATGAATTTACAGTCAATGATCAATCCACCAGTGGTACTAACAACAATACTGAATCAGGAGAAATAAATCTTCTGTATCCAACTCCTAAGAATGAATCTTCGCCTTTCACTTGAATTAAAAAGATAAACCATCAAGTCACGTAGTTGCTTTTCTTTGACCGTCAATCTCAGATTTGCTAAATTTTCACGTTTTTGAGATAACTGCAACTGCCTTCGCAATTCATCAATGTCCATTTGCTTTGATGAGCTTTCCAGCGGTCTAAATTTTAGGAAGGTTGAATCGTTTTATAACAAAACTTCAATCAAAAAGTTAAAAGAATTTTTGTCTTTGATAAAATTAACAACAGTTTAACTCAGCTAAACATTTTTAATCAGAATCAGTGGAGAAAAACTGTAAACAATGTTGTTTACTTTTCGTCTTCACCCTGAACTGGTTCAGATGATGTATTGTTTTGAATGTCCATGAAGAAGTTTTGATGGCACCTCCAATTTTTTCGAGATCTGAATAGAAGCGAATATATCGTAAATCACAACAAAATGAATGAATGTGCAAATATTCCTATTGTTACGAAATACCATGTAATCATTTTAGACAGTATCATATAAAATGTTCCAACTGCTTTAAAAGATTTTGTAGTTTCAACAAGGCAATCGTAAACATGGGCCTCTGCGTAACTTCTAAAATTCGATTTCATCTTTAACTAATCCCAATTCCTTTTGCCCATGCCCGTACTCTGAGATTACGAAACACCACTCCCATCGTTTACTACATCTCACCTTTACACAATATGATCTTTCTCGGGCTATCGGAATGGACTTTACCTCTCTTAGTTGCAAAGCATTCACTACCAAAGCTGGATCCGCAGTAGTGGATTTCCTCCAACTGATTCTCAAATTCGATTTCAGATCCAATGATGGATTTGTAATAGTGAATTCTCTCTAACTAATTCCAACTTTTCTAACAGTAATACCATCTTCCAGCGTCATCCGTATTCCCACGACGATATAACTGAGATTTATCAAAATACCAGACTTTTTAAATAACATATTTCATTACGAAAGACGACCAAAAAATTAAAGTTTTGGATACAAATGTTTACTGTCCTTCAATCACATAAGAAAGAAAAAAGAAAAGCAAAAATAAATGTCACGTAATATGGCAAGTGGATATAATTAGCAATATTAGCTATAAGAACAAATAACAAAAATAAAAAAAAAATAAATTATGTTATATTTCACAACGACTAGCAAGAATACCTGGATTTTCTAATGAACACAAAACAACATTTCCGGAAGTAGTCTCCTTATCTAACGGCAATCTAACGGCAAGTGTTGGGGTTTCCTCGTAATGTTTTAAATACTCCCTTTGGCATTGCAGAGATATGCTTCAAAAATACTGTTAGTCTTTAAAACTTCAAAAAGATCCTAAAAGCTTCCTAAGTGCAATATTTAAATACGTCAGAACTGATGCAACTTCTAAGAAGATACCATGCATATTGAAAAAAAAGGATATAATAGAAATGCTTCCGACGAAATTCATTCTAAATGACTCACTGATCTGAGCACTTAAATAACTAGTTAATCGCTTACAGCTTACAAATGTATTACTAATGCAATACATCTATTTATGCCAAAAATCCTTTACAAGTGGATAACAATATCTAAATCAGATATATGAATTATAATACTTTTTGAAATTTCAAAGAATTTTTAAAGTGCTCTAAACATTTAGAGAACGTCCTCTATACTACCAATATTATGACTACCGATCTAAAAGCTTAAAGATGCCTGCTTTTACAAGTTTCTTACAAGCATGAAAAAAGCATAACAGCTTATCAAATACAATTGTTCCACTTTCTTTCTTTCGACTCACTCCCTCTTATTTATCTCTGATTGCTAATCTCTTCAAATACAATATTTCAAACATTAATTCACTTTAATCTCGATAACTAGATGTGTTTATAAATCACAAGATCGGTGCTTCTTTAACTTGTATGATAACATTCTGTTTACTGCTGCTTCGACATCACAAAATATAATCCCATAAAAATCTATCAATGAATATTCAGCGAAATCTAAAAGTTTGGCACGTGAAAGGGAAAAAATAAGGTCGAAACTAAACAAAGAAAAATTGTTGCATGTCAACGAAATATTAAGGGTTACCATTTGAGTCATATGATTTCGGGTGTAAAAACTTCCAGTACATAAAATGCATTACTTGCCAAAATGCTGTCATTACTAATAAGAAGAGAGAGAAATAAAAATAGGAAAATGGAAAAGGAACTGTGCTAGTCCGAAGAGCGTTAAAAAATTCAAAAAACCACACAAATACACTCAATACTTCCTGCAACAACATTCATTTAATTCTTTACGGAGCTTTTCCATTATTATCAAGGTCTAAGTCCCAAATTTTCGAATTTCGCTTGAAGCCACGGAAATTATTTAAGAAATTTGGCACAACGAAATCTCAACAACACTATTATATGATGAATAAAATAAAGATGGAATTAAACGTAAGTTACCTTCTTTTTTATAGCATTCATTACTAATTTACTGATAGCGCTGTTATCGTTAAACGGTGGCACATCCTTTGAGAGACTTGAAAATACTCTCTAAGGAGGTCCTCTGTAACAAAATCTAATTTGCATAATCTAATTTTATGCACGAAAAAATACTGCAAAAAGATGTACAGCTAATATTTTGCTGCTCAAAGAACTAATCAACAATTTAAACGAGAATAACGACATAGAATTATTATATGATAAATATCTGCTTCTCCTAATGAATAACAACTGACAGCCGCCTTGAGCTCATAAACAAATGTTGAACTAGATCTGTTGGACTGAACAATCCGGTCTGTGGATATAAGTACCAATTTAACGTCTAAAGTTAGAGTCAAAGATCTGTGGGACCTCCTTTTATTTGATAAAAATTAATGATAAGTGAATAAACAAAGCACCTATCTGGAATGGAACCTTGCACGATGTGCTCGAAGAGTTTTCACATTTTCAGAATTAAGCCACACGAATCGCATACGATACTTCATTGGTTGCTGTGGAAGAAAAAGACATCTGAAGCAATCAAAAGATCAAGAATATGTTCGATGAGTCATTCTGAGAACAAAAGCTCCTTTACTGCATAATACTTGTCACGGAAGTTTTCAAGACTGATTTTTTACATCGTTTATGCATAATTCTAGCTACTCATATGCTATCAGCAAATGTTATAATATGAGGACGTACATAATAAGCGTGCTCCCTGTTCTCGAAATTTAGGATTTTCCCGTTGCCTACGACGTGCTTCGCGATTTCTTGCTCGCTTCAATACTCGATAAGTATTATTCTCACATAAACGTTTTCGTTGAGCATCCCACATTCTCCAACACTGCAAACTATGTCGCCATTCGACATCTGTGAATGGTCGTCTTCCCATAGCTGTTTACTGACTGAATTCCTGAAGAGAAGGAATGAAAAAATGATAGCAAATTACTCAGAGATTCCGGAATTAACACTCCGTTCATGCCTTCCATTTCTCCGTCTATTAAGAATATCATAAAATTAAAAGGTAAGTGACGACTGACAGACATGTTTACTTCCATCATTGCAGAGTGTGTTTATCATGTCGACACTTATCGGATCATTTATCGGGTCGAAAAATAACACTTCAACATCTTCAACAGATATGAGCAAACAGAGCCAAACAGAACGGGAAGCTACGACATACATCACTGCTTTACATATAAATCTAATGGACAGAGTGACATACATCGAGTAGGATTTGCTGAACTGGAAGTAGACAAACATGTTCCATTAATCTTTTTATACTTTGTTCCCTTTATGTGGACAATAACAGACAGATAGACAAGCAAATCTTACGCCAATGCAAAACTATGTATATAGACGATGACGGAAAGACAAATATGCCACAAACTGAACAAATTTTGAAAACTATTGATAGCTTTACATATATGGATATATAAGGCCTGAATGGCTGAAGCCATATGATTGAGACATTGATTACGTCACAGCTGACATATAGAAACGCTCATGATGTCGAGAACTAAAATCATTGAGGAATCCCGGGAAATTCGAGAGTTTTTCATATTAAATCAACAAGTTAGTTACTAAGAGATTTTAAGAAACTCGAGGTTACTTTCCAAATTTCACTTCCATTGACCGCATAATTAAATGATGATTATTCCGTAATATTACGCCATTTTCTAGGCAATTCAGGCTTTTCAACTTTCTGATATATAACAAACTGGAAATGATTCATACGAAGAGTTTCATTTCATATTCGAAATGCATAGGAATATATATATATCTTTGAAATTCCATATAAAATAAAATTTATTTTAACAAATCATTACGGGAAAAGAAATTTCCGACTGAATTATGATGGGACACTGAGGCATTCATCACTTGACTTTTGAAAAATTTGTGGGAATTTAAAAATAGATTTTGTGTTGATCCAAATGGAAAAAACTCATTGTGCTACGAGTGACCTCTGATAAAACAACACTATGGATATCGCCTATACTTCCATCAAGATTATCCGGTAGAAGTCACAACCTTCTATTTTAAAACGATTCGATATACAGCAGTTTTGCTCTCACGCTCAAATTGCAACAAAGCAATCAACCTGTCGCAGGTCGATTCCTCGTAGCTGGAACTCTCGGCACTTTTCGACTGTCTTTACTGCAGCATTTCGTTGCCCTGGACTAGTCGCTAGATTGTGGCATCAGCGCCCGTAACAGACTTGCCGAACTGACGTGTAATGTGACCTATCGCGGTCAAGAGTATTTGGGCACCTTTGTCGATAATTTTACAGGTAAGGTGGAAATATTGCGACAGTGACAGATGTCTAATTGAGGAAGAATATATATTAATATTGATATTTATAGGTGGGCGTTATTCAGTACATGGAGGATGGCAACAATGAGTGTGTACTGCACGTGGGAAAGCATGTCACATATGAGGGGAATCTACCAGAACTTGACGATTCGCAAAAATTGGCCAAAAAAGCATCCTGGCAAAAAAGAATTGAAGGGATTCGTTGTGTGGTGGCACCAATGGTGGATCAAAGGTTATTTTCATTCCTGAACTTATCCTCAGCAAATACAAAGACCAGTTAATTATTTGAAAGCTTATCGACATCAATTGCTTGAATGCTTTGGAGTGTATTATTAAAGTAATTCCATTCATTCTTTTGAAAGTATAACAGTGTATGACAGATAAAAAAAACGATAGGCAGAAGAGTCAAAAGTGAAAAGGTCAAGAAAGGTTCCTGGAGTTTTAGTTTTTACGAGTTGAATGTGAGGTAACGGTGCATATGACGAAGGTACACGGAGATTAAAATAAGTTATTTTAGGAGAATGAATTGATTTTAGTGAGCTCGCATTCCGGATGATGCTGCGAAAACATGGAGCGCATCTGTGTTTTTCACCGATGATCCATGCACAGCTTTTTGTCACCGATGCTACCTATCGCCGTATGGCCTTGTCCACATGCCTTGATGATCGACCTCTCATTGTACAGTTCTGTGCTAATGACCCAGTGACTCTGCTAACCGCCTGCCAATTAGTTGGAAATTTTTGCGATGGAGTAGATTTGAACTTGGGTTGTCCTCAGCTCATCGCTAAACGTGGACATTACGGCGCTTACTTGCAGGTTTTCCCGAAAATCTTTAATTTCAATTTTTTTTTTCAAGTTCAGCTTAAATAAATCTTGTTAAAGAATTTGACATTGGTAAAGTTTTATAAAGCCAGATGAGTCTATTTATTGGTAAGTCCGATGAATCACATTCGGCCGTCTCAATTTGGTTTCTTATTGATTCGCACTTAACATGGTGCGTGTTCTAGTTATCTTTCCCTTGACTGGGATTTGACTTGAGAACTGCGATGCTTCAGTTAGTCCATATTTATATAATTTATAAAGTTTCATTTCAGAGAGCAGTGGTATTAACTGCTATGATACCGGATAATCTTCTATTTCAGGAAGATCTAAAATTGATTTGTGAAATGGTTGCATTATTGCATTCACATTTGCGATTACCTCTTTCTTGCAAGATACGAATTCTTCAGGACATTAATGAAACGGTCGCGTACGCTAGGTTAATAAGCTTTCAACATTAAAATTACGTCAAAAATTGAGTAATTGAAAATGTCAGCAAAAATTAAATGCTTCTCACCTGGTACAACCTTAAAATGGTATGGACTTAAGCAATGATTTGATTATTAATCTATTCTACTTCTCATCGGAGTGCTCTCTGGTGATATAACTTTTATTAATCAAACTTAACTCAAAAATTGTAACGTCAAAGCTTGTTTTCAATGATGAATTAAGTTGTGCATTTTCAGAGCCCTAGTGAAAGCAGGTGCTTGTATGCTCACTGTTCACGGAAGAACTCGAGAACAACGAGGTCCGAATACTGGCTTAGCGGATTGGTATGCTATGCGTGCCGTCGTAAATGCGGTTGATGTGCCGGTCCTAGCAAATGGCAATATTCAGGTCTTTTGTCTTTTTCAAACATCGCTATAAGCAATAAATGTGAGTGCAAGATCCAGATAGAATCAAATTATTTTATATATGTAATATGCATATGCACTACTTGGATTCATATAGAATTTAATGAAACAATGGAAAAAATTATACAGCCATTCGTTACTTAGCTACCCGGTGATGTTGACCGGTGCTTGGAAATAACTGGTGCAAGTGCAATAATGAGTGCTGAAGGTATTCTATCGAATCCTTATTTATTTGAAAAACGACACGAAGTAAATTGGACTGCAGCTCGGGAGTATCTAGATTTTGCAAAACGTTACGAATCCACTGTCAGTGCTGTACGGGCTCACTTGTTCCGCATATGCCACCACAGGTTTGGTTGTTATATTGTCATTACTTATCCCTTTCACTGCTGACATTTCTTTCTATCATTCCAGTCGGTTCAGTAGAATTTATTGACTGGGTGATGGTCTTATGTGATCAACTATTTTCTTTACACTGAAAGAGGATTACGATAAGATGTTTAACGCTTCGTTCAATTTATTTCAACTAGTAATTTTTTGCGTTCGAACTTTGTCAATTTAATGCGGCATTGCCTTTATTGGAGCCTGCAAAAATTTTACTGTTCTCCATCCAGTGTTAGTGCTGTACGTCGACGATTTGTTTTCGTTGTAACTTCTATTGTCATAAATTAATTAACTGAAAAATTATGGAAATAACTATTGACGGCTTTTTCTGATATGAAATTATTTTTAGTTTATTAGAATACAGCGATCTGCGCGAACGTTTGTCATACGTTTGTTCTATGAAGGATTTTCATCAAATTGTGGATGATTTGGAAGAGCGTGTTTTTCAGTCTGTTTCAAGTGCAAAATTGGAATTCGCAGGTGAGCATTTTTATATTGTTATAAAGTTGCATTGTTTTGGGTTCTTTAATCTACTCTATATTGAATTATTACAAAATAAAGGCTTAGACGCTCTTAGTTCTTGTCCTGTGTCTGGTCGGTAGAAGGATGAAAAATTTTATTTTTGTCTTTTTATTTTCAGAAGTGAAAGCAGTAGCTTTGGCTACTTCTCCTGCATTGATGCCTCACTGGATCTGTAAGCCTTATTATCGTCCAATACGTGATGACTCATCTGTTTCTGATTCGCTGTATCGTGAACGACGACGAGCGGAGCTTGATGCTTTGGCTCAAAAGACTGGCCTTTCAAAGAGGCAATTACGTAAGCGTGAGAAGCGGAAAGTAAGTAATCACTGATGCAGCACATCTACAGTTGTTGCGAAGTTATGCTATCATAGTAAAAAAGTATGAATTGTATTGTTTTTTGCATAATATTTCGAAAATTAATGTTAATCGGAGTGGTATAGCTTTTCGTATCAGATTATATTTTTTATATTTCCAAAGAATTCTGCATTTCTGGTATTAAGTTTACCTTATCCATTGCAAATTCATTTTTGTTGAAAATTGTTATGAGTTACACATGCACAGAGACGAAACACAATTAGATATATGTTTCGGAAGTTTCAAGAAAACTAAAAAGCTAATAGCAAGAAGACATTCATAGCTTCCATTTGTTTGATCTTAAGGCATTTAAGGCTTGCTTAAATTTTGTAAATCTTAAATTTTATCATATAAATGACGACGTCCAATTGTAGATTGAAGATCGAAAGGAACAGTGCAAGGTTCAAGCTTATTCGAAGTGTTTACGTTGCGACTTGCCTGCCAGTCAGGGTTGTACATTTGTTTATTGTAAGAATTGTTGTCGTTTCAGAGCTGCAACGGAACGAAAGGACTGTAAAAGTTTGTTGACTTTTATTTTCGTCTCATGCAATAAAAAATTTCTCTTCCTTTTTTTGGGAACTTAACAAATATGTGTTTCATCATTCTTATTATATTTTTAAAAATACTTAAGTTTTATCGACCAAATAAAGAAAAAAGACCTGTTTTTAATTAATGGTTAAATTTAAAGCAGCCGTTATAAATGAGTCTTTTCGACAATATTTCTGTAATGTTGGATATCTAGAACATGAAAATATATTAGAGAGAAAAATGTTTCTAATGAAAACTAGAAGCATTTTCTTCTTCATATTTCAGTCCATTTATTCTTTTTTCAAAGCCATTTTTTTTGTTAGGCTCTATACTTCGAAAAATATAACATAGTTAATTGTGCTAATTAATGTTCTAACTAACAACTAATTTTCATCTTGTTTAGATTATTTTTTATGCATTAAATTTTGTCTTTCTTTCATTTCTGAGGTCCTCCAATGATATTAGTCACTCATGATCTCCAAAGTCTTATCCATCGGTTACTCTGATTTGCTTTTAGTTGCCGTACTACTTATTTTTTCCTCATTGGGACATTCATCTCACTGTTTTGACCATAACTTAGTTTTGATGATTTTTTACAAATTATTATCCAACTATTTTTTTTTATTTTAGTTTAAGTTTCCAAGTTTGTTCTCAGCATCACTCAAGATCTTATGCAAATGGTCAAACGACTCTAGTGATATTGCAGTTGAAATCTTTATTACTAGATATAATGCTTTTGAAATTTCAGCACACAATTTCCATTTTACTACGAAAATTCCGTGGTGTTATCGTGAACGTAATGGTACAGCGGCAGTTGCAACAAGCTAATTTCCTGAATCATGGAATTGTAGGAAATTCAGCCCAATCGTTTTTCGTATTGCCCTTACTTTTTATACGGACTTTGTCATATAGTGTTCTTGCTTGTAAGTTGCATTCTGTCATTTTTCCTTGTTTTGGCAAGTTGTTTTTTACAATCCGCTTTTGGTTACGTTCAATGTGTATAAAGTTAAATTTTCTTTGCTGATTTTTTTTTTTGCTGAGGGGAACTATCTTTAAGGATTGTTGTTGTACCATCCTGAGATTGAGGCTTTGGATTTACAATATAAGGAGAACGGTGCGGTGCTTAATGAAGCATTGCTACTGCTAATACTGTCTCATTTTGATTATAGAAGGCGCTTTTCAGTTTTGAAATGTTAAATGTTTATAGCATTGATTTTGATTCATTTTTTTTCATAAATCGCACTCTGTACTCTGTGAAATGAACGCACGGTATGTTGAATCGTCTTTCTATAACGAATAAAATTTAAACTGGATGCAGTGTGAAAGTTTGTTCTTGTACGCAGTTTGGATTCGCTGTGTTCTATATTTTAGCTATTATTAGTCTCTTAATAAATGCTTGTCCAATAAATAGAAGGCCTTTATGGCTTTTCTATTTCCTTACATATTCTTCTTGTGCTACGAGACTTTGAATATTGTTTAATGATATATTTTAAATACCCAAGGCTTCATTTTCATTTTATGGTATACTTCCCATTTCTTCGCGAACCTTTGCATGTTGGTCCTCCATAACATCCTGTATTTGTTGGAATATTTCTGAGGAAACCAGAAATTACTGGGAAATATTGTTTCAATACCATTGTGATGTGTCCAACATGTGTTTGTTTTTATTTTCTCGCCGGAATCAAGTTTTTCAATGAAAAAAATAGTTAAGCGCATCATATGGTTTGAATAAACGAGTAGTTTACACATAACAGTTATAAAGAAGTAAAATAAATTCTTGCCGTGCTTGTGCTCATATGTAGTACAAGTGTAATAATTCATGAAGTGTTTTGCTAGGATATTCAAGCAATGTACCCTCAGGAGGATTTGTCGTTTTCGGAAGTCGAAGCAACTGTGTAAGTGCTGTTACTTTGCCGACTTCATAATGTGTGTTCCATTTTATTCTAAAATAGATGTCCATGGAAAGTGTATTTTGTTTTTTATAGTCGTTTTAAAAAATAAGTGCTTTGCGAAGTATAATTCGCCTCAAGTATTTAAAATTTTTGAGAGCTATTGTCAATTATCAGATGTAATGGTTGATGGAGCTTATCTGACTTTTCTCAGAAATCCGACATGTACCGGGACATCAGTTTGCGCCTTGGCGTATGATGGTGGTGTTGCTTTGATGAGCGATCGTCTTGTTTCATACGGTAAAATGGCTCGATACCGCCACATCACTCGTCAGTATCGTGTGAATAACCGTGTAATCATTGCATTCGGTGGTGATCATGCTGATTTCCAGTGGTTGCAAAATGTCATCGAGAGACAGGTATTCGAGTTTTTTTGAGAAAGATAGGATAAGATGATGGAATTAGATGTACTATCTGATTATTCAATGTGGTTCAGAAATTATTAGCCTAATCTATAATTCCAAGCTTGTTCTTTCTTGGAATAAGTTTCTGTTTTCAAATTAATATAATTAATGTTAATGTAGACATGTGAGCTGAAATCGCACGATCCTAGTGCTGATCTAAGTCCAAAAATGTTGCATGGCTTTCTAACGTCGTTGCTTTATTATCGTCGTACACGAATGAATCCACTTTGGAACACATTGGTAGTTGTTGGAATGCAACATCAAAACGAGCAACTTGAACCTTTCATTGGTGTTATTACTTCTAGGTATCTTTTTTCAAGTATTTTATTCATTTTAAACATGCAGAAAACATTGATTATGTCTGATCTTTCTAAATTCTTTAAACAGGCTTGCATTCATTTCCTACGTTATTTTCAAAAAAGTGCGTTGCTTCTTGAAATTTTTTCTTTAAGCTTTTCCATTTTCTAAAAAAACTTGAAACCATTCTTAAATTGGCTTGAAACTACATTTATTTTCTCACAGGGGCGTAGCATATCGAACAAAAAGTGTTGCGACCGGTATGGGTGCTATGCTGCTGAATCAGGTCATTGAGACAGAACATCGGAAGAACGACGGGAAACTGTCAAAAGAACAGGTTTTTTTTGATAGCTTTTTTGGCTAATAACAATTACGATATATTATACTGAATTTGTTGTTAAATAGATCTGCTGCTTGAATTTATTTTACTGGATGATTTAGAAAATCTCGAATAAAATGAAGTAAATACTTTTTTGCAGGCTATTGATATACTGCGTAAAAGTCTGGAACTAAGTATTTATCACGACTGCGTTGCTGACAACGAATTTGAAATTTCGACTGTTGAAAAAGATGGTGTTAAGCTGGGAGCACCAGAGGTAAATGTCTAAAGTTATTTTTGTAGTTCGCTAAATTTTACTTTTTTTGTTCCGAAGAGTTTTTCCTCTATTTCAGTTTGTCGCTGGAAACTGGGATATTGCGGAATACAATTGTGACTATCAGTGATATATCATTTTCTGATTGAAAGTTTGTTTTGAAGCATTATAGTTCTCAAATATTGAGTCAAGCTGAGTATGCTTTCTATTGAAAGTGGAGAAGGTTAACTTTCATAATATGAATTTTTCATAAAATAAAATGATTTCTTCATAGATGGCTTGACTTATAACGGAAAAATATTGCATATATTTTCTGTTCCTTTTTTATGTTACATGTCTTTATGATTTTCGCTGATTGTTGGTAAAAAACATAACTAAACAAATGTCATGTTCACATTCTCAAAAGTTATTTCAATATTGCTTGCTATACCATTTTATATGCAAATAATTCTTTTTTTCAAGAAGTTTCGACGTTAAATATGAGCTCTAGCTAGCCTATTTGAATGCAACGACTCAAACTAGGTTAATTCAAATTTATTTTGAGTCGGTATGTTTCACCAAATAAAGTTGACATATAACACTGAAACTTTTGTTTGTCAGAAGATTTCCATACGGTGATTATTGCACAGGGTACTTAGAAAAAAGACTGCACAGTTCTTTAAGGTTCTTCACATAAAGGCTGTTTTGAAATTTTTTGGAAGATGTTGTTACTTGAGCATCATTTATCCCTCATGTATCTTCATCCCCTTTCTGCCAGTAATGAGCGAAGCGAGTTTTCTGCTCAAAATAATAATTTAAGCTGAAGGGTTTCAATTTCAAGTAATTTAGCTTTTGCATACTATATATATATCAGGGAAAGATTGAAGCACCGAGTGAATCTCCTAGTAATGTTAAAAGTATCTGAGTCACCATTTGTAATGAAGTCAGTTCGTTGCATAATTAATATTATCGAGGGCGACTCATATGATCGGTAATTTCACAGTTTTGCTTCTATTTTTTCTTTTTTTTTCTTTTTCTCTCTATTTTTTTGTCGAAAACAGTAGCGCTGAAAAGAAATAGAGGAAGCGAATTTTCTTTTGGGATAGGGTTGACGGGTAGAAGAAAAAAAACTATTAGCCATTTTGCGAATCTTGCTGAAATGTGATAGGACCTGTTTTTCCAGTTTTCTTTTTCTTTTTGTTAAGATGATCAATTTTTTGGAAAACCGGGAACTGGATTGCAGAAAGGGTATCTTCTCGTATATTCTCTAAATAGTGACAGCAGTGCTTCGGTGGAAAGGTTTCCATTGTAAAGTCGGCAATCTTGGAATGATTGAAGCTTTTTCTCAATTTTCGTGCACACGTTAGAATTTCATTATGATCTGTAAAAGCTGCTTTCAAACAAGTGACATTTTTAATTCGATCATTAATAAGATGCAAAATGGATAACTAAAAGAATGTTAATTGCAAAGTCGTATGAATCCTTCCCTCGGGAAATGTAATATTCAATATGATGCAATTATCGATGCGAAATTTCTTTAATAAAAGTCTGTTTCGCAACAAATAAAAGAGGAAAGAATGATTGCGTAAAGAATGCTTCATCACTGATATTGCAATAGTCATCGAATTGTTGGATGGATGATGTGATTAAAACGAGAACAATGGAGCACATTGTTATAAATTACGTTTCCTGTTTTCATTTTGTGACAATTTGCTGTAAATAACAGAATGAATATGATAGTAATAGCAAGTGGTAGTAATACTTTGATGAATATTTAAAGTTATACGTATTTGCTGATAGTCTGGCATCAACATCAATTCAACAATACTAATAATAATGATGATAGTAATGATACCATAAATGATAATGCATTGTTATAATTGTAGAAATCACTCTCTGTTAACTATGTGCAACAAGGGGGAAGAGAGGATAATGAATTTTCATTCAAATAATGTATCATGAATGTTGGTGTAGCTGAAAGAAAACCTCTAAGATTTTCAAAAAAGAGAAAAAACACAAGACAATTGAAATATGGACGAGCAATGATTTCCAGCCGCAATAACGGAACTTTATCAATATATGTAGTAAAATCAGTGAATATAATTGTCGCATTATGTCGCATTATTATTATCATTACAGTCAACAATGGCAACGATAGTGGCATATCACTCAATCACTTATTATTATCATCATCATTAGCTTCATTTACTCCACATCATTCAATACCTATCATTGTCATCATTCAATACAATTTTTGTTTTTATAAGACATTAATTGCTGTTACTAATAGCGTCAAGTTTCGATGAAATATGGTTGATAAGTGCTTCCTTTCATTGTCAACCAAAGCCCTACCTACACTCCATTCAGGTAACTAAAAGAGAGAAGAGAGAAGAGAGAGAGAGAGAGTGAAATACAGGCAGGTGTTACTATAAGGAGTGCAATGCTGAATGCGGTATGGCGCTCTTTCCACCTTCCCCTCCTCCTCTCCCCCGCCCCCACCCCTCCCCTTTTTTGTCATCTTTTCTTCCAATCCTTTTTCTGGCATTTTGTCTTCTAAACAAGAATTTTCCGAACTGATGATGGTTGAACAAGTTGTTGTTGTTATTGTTGTTAAAAGAAGCTTTTGCCGGTGTTGGTAATGGTGATGGTAGCTCCTATTCTCATCTCATTATTACACCATGTTATTATTATATAACCGGTGTTGCTACCTCCTACACTCGTCCACCTCCGCCTCTTCCTCTTCCTTCATCACCTTCTCCACCTTATCTTCACCTCTTGCTCTACCTCCACTTTTTCGTCTCCCCATCTTGATGGCATTTTTGTTTCCAACTTCCAATCTCTATTATGATTATTATTATCAACATTATTGTCTTCTATTACAGTCACCATTGTCATCTATCCATTCTGTTGTCGACGCTTTTTGCTATTTTCATTGTTACAAAATCTTTCTCGTATACATTTTACCTTTATATTTATGCGTTATAATTAGCATTTTTTGGTACTCATCAAAAAGCTTCGAAGTACTTTGCACAATTCTTTCTGTTTGGTTTCCAAATCTATCCATTCGTATATCTAACCGCTTTCATCGTATCGTATCATCGGATCGGACGCGCGCCCAAGGCGATTTCGTTCCCACAAAGGTACTGTCATTATAATAATATAATAATAATAATTATTATTATTTATTATTATTATTTGCTATTATTTACTATTATTAATTCTTTTCAATTATTATTATTACTAATTATTACTAATTATTAATCACTACTAACTATTATTAATAATAATTATTATTACTGCTACTGCCTACTTCTACTACTAATACAATGTTAGATGCGACATATATGAAGGAATAAAATGATAGCCGCCAATCCATCGGGTGATGTAGCCTGCGGCAACCCGAGAGAAGCCATACTTATGGGCGCAATGAAAGGATCACAATGTCATTGCACCACCATCATCACTACCATCACCACAACCATCATACAACTAGAAGTCACACCATTAAAGCATCATTACTAGGAACTTGTCCTGTCTTCAACAGTGTCCTACTTTTCCATTTCATACAACTACGCACCTTTTTTTTATAAATAAGATCCACTTTCAGACGAATTATCTTTAATTTCCCAATTTTTCTGCAATAAAGCTTAAGCCACTACTTAAAGCGACACAGTACGATACTGTCACTATTACTATTATATTTTACTATTACTATTACTCCTACTGTTATCAGTATGGTTGGACATGTATATTATCATTTGTTAGGTTATTGATGAATTGATTGCTTGGCTTTTTCTTATATCCATTTGGTTAGTGTAAAATAATAAGAGGTTTTTATTTGTCAATGATAACATATCAAAGAAGGTATTTTACGATGAAATGAAAAATGAAATTTTAAGCTTAAAAAGTAAACACTTTGTTCCTTTTTTCTTAGGACTTATATTAGGTTAGGTTAAAGACACAGGAATTTAGTCAAATGATAAAAAAGTAAAGTAAAATTGTTATATCGTTCTAATCTATTTACAAAAAGAGAAAAAAACCAAAAGCAATGAAAGCATTACTGCTGATGAAATGGGGCTAATGAAAATAGAGAAAAATGTAAAAGCCTAGTAATGCCTTTTCAATAAGCTGAAATCAATATTTCGAGTAATGGAAATATAGTTTACAGCATTCATTTTATTCCTAAATCTTTTACCAAATCGGAAATCGCTAGGAATTAGAATATCGAAAAAAACTAGTGAAAGTTTTCCGTAATTTCCAGCTGGAAAATGACACAATCATATTTGAATAAAATACACCAATAAAAAAGATTATAATTCTGCTTTTTCATTGCTATGTTCTGTGCTTTTTTTGGAAGAAGCACATTTTTGATGATATTTAGCAATGAGATTTGTAAATTTGGCTTGAAGATTTCTTGGATCCTTTTGAGATTTCTTGGATCCTTTTGAGATTTCTTGGATCCTTTTGAGATTTCTTTCATCAAAAATGATGAAAGTTTCAAATGAAAAAGATTCTTAATTTTATATACTGAAAAAAAACTTGATAAAGGGGAAAAAAATCATTTTGACCATTTTTCTATAAGTTTTAAAAATTTTGCGGTATGAAAAAATCCGTGAAAATGAAATATTTTAATAGCTAAATTGTGATTATTAATGGGAAGAAAACAGTTACACATTATAATAATGTTAATAATTGCAGTCTGTTATTTAAAGATGTCAAGTTGATTGAATATAATTTTTTTATGCTTCTAAACTACTATTACTACTACTACTACTACTATCTTCCCATTGTTTTTCATTCATTTAATCCGTCTCCACAAATTCTAGCAAAATTCTTTCACGACAGCCGAATTCTAAAATGCTCTTTTTTTCGCATATTGCTCGGTAGTTATTATCGCTTTACTCCAAAGCAGTAATATCTGTTATTTCGTGTAATTGCAGTAATTTTCGAATGGTTGTCATCATTCGATACTGCTAATGATCATGGATTGGTTATAATGACCACACTGCACTAATCAGTCAGGTCGAGTCGTTTGCACTATTCAGACAGAAGTTCACCATTTGGCGATATTGCACTCGTCCCGGCCTGAGTGTTAGTTGCTGTTACTGCCTCTCGTCACTTTCCCCATTTTCTCTTTAATCCTTCCCAGCTACTTTTATTTAAATTTATTATTTGCTTACAACGAAACCCTATGATTTTAATCAAAGGCTTTTCTTGATCTAGTAAAGCTTGATTAACTTAAAGATCAAATATATCCGTAACTTGATTTATTATTTCTACTGATATTTCATGCTGAGACAATTTGTAAACTAGTTATGATAAGTGAAACAAGCCAGGTAAGTCATCTTACGCTGTCAGTATTTGTTAAGAGATGAGGAAAAGGCAAATTTTAAAAATTATTTATGGAAAAAAGACCCTGCGATAATGCTGTATATAAGTTTAAGCCTGAATATTAGGCTCATATGGCGAATATCTCATATTTCTCAGTTCAAGATCCAAAAATGCAAAGTTTGACTGGTTGTATTTTCAATACTTTTCATCACTTTATCTTCCCTTCATTTCCATTTGAAAATACGAAAAATTTTTCGATGCCTACAGTGAAATTCTAAAGTGAAGTACACATTATTTTCGAATAAATACTAACCTTCAGTTTTGCTTCCTCTCTTCTTTATGACATCAATGATGAAACTTTCAGTTGGATTGTTTAATTCAAAGATGTTGGTCAAAAATCAAGTCCTGAAGTGGTATGAAAGACTAATATTTGCTTTTTTTGATCATTTCACACAAGCTGATTATTTATTTATTAAAATTTCAACTTTCTATTCCTGTAATTTGCAATTTGATCATGTTGTCTCAACTGATAACTATCACTACAATGATACGCTTTGAAATAATAATTCCTGTTACTTGATGTCTTATTTAAGTTACCACTACGTTCACCCTGCTTAAATATTAGATCTGAAAATCATTTTTATTTTGTATCCAACTGATCCTATTCACCCTCATTTAAACTACTGTATTGTTAATAATTTTGATCAATTTTTTCAACTTGAAAGTATGATAGTTTCAATAATCTTCATATGAAGATTTTAAATTAGCAAATACTTTTTAGAAGAAACTTACGTATTGTGATAATTTTTCAATTAATTCACTGCCAATAGCTGAAGTTGTTTCACAAATGTAAAAATTAAATCATGGACATCTTCCTACGTTAATTTTGCTCTTCCCTTTTTAATTTACAATATGCTATCCATTCTTATTTTTAATTTATAGTTAAATTTAAATTTTTCTTTTATGTTTATTAATTGAATAAACAAAATAACTATCTAAGTATTTCGTTTCTGTTAATGATTCCGTGCTACCTTCATGGTAATGATTGTTTAACAAAAGCTTACAATAACACTTATTCGAGATTTATCCACAGTTAGATGTTGAAAATTGATTTGGATAATTAGAGAAAGATGTTCGTGAACAATTTTTTTTTAACCATTGAAAATTCTGCTGCGATATTTCACTATAGCACAATATTAATAGTAATAATTTAATTGTGCTTCTCTCCGGTTACGGAACATTGTGGTTTCTTTTTGCGCTATAAAATTGTGCTCTCATAATTACTAAGTTAACTATTTTCACTATCTTACGAGACAACATATATCTTATAGTGTCTTGCTACTAAACAAAGTAATTCAATTGTATTCAGCAATATCAAATTTTCAAACTGGTCCCTCAGATGCATGGCAAATTTTTTAAGTTTCGTAAATCTATTCTGCAAAAACCAGGAAAATTTTCAGTGTAATATGGAATAAAATGTTCATTAAAAGTTTATTCGATAGCATAAACATTACACAAATAAGATGAATGAATGAGGATAGTAAAAAAAGAAATTTAACTTCATTTTTAAAAAAAAAAAAAAGTATAAATGAAATCTGTTAAGGAAGATTAAGAAGTATTAAATACATCATATCGCATGAATGCAGCGTGGTGGATTGTCCGACATTTTTACAGTCATAAAGCCTTACTGAAAAGAGGAAATAAATGATTGCCATTAAAGCACCAAAGAACGCCTTTAAGAAAAAATAGTAAACAAAACCGACCATGTTTATATACACATCAAGAGATTTATGCGAAAGCCATAAAGAGATAAATGCTGGTGTTCGATGACATATTTTAAAGAAATATTAGAATAAAAAAAAAATAAAAAAAACAACACTTTGCTTGTTTTTTATTTTATTTTGCTAAACAGTGTCACCGATGTGCATCAACAACTTCTTAATCTTGGAACTATTCCAGCTAAAAATTTACTTTCTATGTGGAAAATCATTATCAATTAGAGACAGGAAGACAGAAAGTTAAGATACAGCAGAAATTTCAGTCTTGATTTGTCGAAAAATTTTTAAAACAAATTTGCCGTAAAGTTATACATAATTATGTGGTCGGTTAGACTTGGATTTGAGAAATTGGAAAATAAAATAAAAAATTGACTGAAGAAAATCACAGTCGGACAATGACTTTTTTCAGTGTGACTATGTACACATTGAGGCATTAACCAATCGCAAATTTCAAAATCGTTCTTAAAAAATATCTTTGAAAAGATATAAAATAACAAAAATTACACTTATAGCAAAGTTCAAGTTAAAAGGATAGAAAAGTGAAAGGGAAGGAAAATTTTGGAAATTAAGAAGGAAGATAAGAAAAATAATTCACTGGAAAATCATTCTTCATTTATTTTTTTATAGTTAATAATTTCACTTATAATAAAAAACAAGAAAATACAAATAATAGAAAACTATTTTTTTTTCCAGCTCGTTACGATAAATTGATTGACCAACAAACTGACTGATAAATCGAAATAAAAGATCATTTTTACACTAATATTTACACCGATTCTAAAAAAAATTTTTTATTAATTCAATAAAAGCTATACACATCCCTGAGGTTCGTCTGGTAGATTCTAAAAAGAATGAAAAACACAATAAAGCAATACCTGAGTAGTTGAGTAGAAAAAAAATTACGAAAACTTCCCTGAAATGAATGTAAATATTACAAAATACTGCCAGCTAACAGGATTAAAATTAGAAACGGAAATTTAAAAATTTCTCAAACAAGGAATTAGTTATAAGAAAAACATTCAATGTGTAATATGGTTGCAGGCTTTTCAAAGAACAACATATGATTATAAAATTTCAGAACTTGCAAAAGAAAAAAAGAAATCAAATGCAATGGGTGTTCGGGTACTGTTAATAGTGAATCAACAATGATCACATTTCTAACCATTTCTTTTTGTTGTTTTCCCAAAGTTAAAAAAAAAACGAGTTAACTTATCAAACAAAGAGTACGTTGCAATATATCTCGAAGCTATTAGAAAAAAAAGTATGAATTTTGAATCTAATTAATTCATCTATGCTAATCAGTAGAAAAATGGCAAAACGGAGAGATTCTGTAACAAAAGGACCTTTCACACCAATGATATTCGTGTTATTCGTTACTAAAACACTCTGAAAATTATTGAAATCTCTCAAAATACCCTCTTATCACTGCATTTTTAGCAAACGGTAAATTAGTTTAAAGCATATTTAATTAATATTTCGAAAGAATTCGCTGTCATCTAGGCTGAATTACCAAGCCTACACAATACTGACGGTATCAATGATGTACAACACATCTTCCTCAATCACGTTTTTTCACATATGTTGTAACAAAATCGATATGTTTACGAGCGTATTTCGCCATCTGATCTATGGTATAACCAGTGTAGAAGATTCCCAGCCCGATTAATACAAGGACTGCCGTGATGATATAGAAACGCGACAATCGCTTGCAATGAGCATAAAGACGTCGCTTAAGCTTTACTCCTTTGATCTTCAAGTTGTTCACATTCATCGGTTGCAGTAAACGCATTGTCGGAACAGGTCGTTGTATGCCCTTATCCGTAAATGGAAACGTTTTGTAACTCGAATTATTTTTGGGACTATAGTATAAAGGGACAATTTTTTTCACTGCTGAGTCGTCGAATTTCTTCACCACTGGGGAAATTGTTTTCTTTCTCGAAAATGAACCACGACCGCGGGAACTGGAACGTGAACGAGGTGTACTATGAATACTGCGGCTACGACTACTAGAACGTGACGTTTTCCGGGACTGACCTCGCGCCACAGTGGAATCCTTTCTTCGCGGACTTTTGCTGGATGACTTTTTGTTAAGTGACGAAAATGACTTTTTGTTGGATGACGTTTTCGGTGACTTTACCATTCCTTTTCTGTTCTATAATTAATGACATTTGAAAATTTCAATAGGTTCAGACAAGAAAATGTGAACATTGACGTCAAGATATCTAAAATAAACTATTAGAAAACTAATTGTGATTCTCCTAGTCAGCATTCATTGATAAAATAAGCGCTTACCATATTTACTCAATGCTGCTTATAATTCCCAATTATCAAAAGTAACAACAATTATCAGAAAGATCATCCGCATAACAAACAGCGATAACAGTGAGAAAATAAACAGAAAGAGATAGATGAGGACAGACTCAATTTTTCATCATCATTTTAATTAACTGAAATTAAAAATATTTAGAAATCTATTGTTTACGTTTATGAAAATAATGAAATATTTTCAAAAAAATTTTGTTCAATATAGAAACGCAATTCATCCATTTACAAAAAAAATTAAAAAAATAAATCATTCAATCAATGAAAATACGAGATTAATCCGCTTGAAAAAAACCCATATTACGAGGTCAACAATCATGAATGAACAATTGTCATGCTGAACAGTTACAGGAAATATTAGTTGAGTCTCCTGTCATCAGTGATTAATATGATGAATGAGTCAATGAATGGTTCTGCGGTCAGCGCTAATTGACTTTCGTTATTGATTGGTTCTTCGGACATTGTAAGAAACAACAATTCACTCTTTGAGTGCTATTGTTGTAATGGCTCGAATTTCAATCAAGCTCGTAATTTAATTGACTGCTTCCAATTAATGCTCGCTAAGCTAATTAAAGATAACACTGATAGGAAAGTTGAGAGACGAAAAGAAAACAAGGATAAGAATTGTATTGTTGAACCTTATCTCGAGGATGTTGAGAGATTCGAAAATTTGATTGGCGAAAACCACATTAAGCAAATGACTAATTCATAATTAAACAAAGGTTAACATTCGTTTTTCAGCATGTAAAAGCAAATCGATGAGAGTAAATTCAAATCCGTGGAACTTATTTCACGATTTTCTATAAATTATTTCACGATTTTTACAATCAGAATAAGTATCAAGTCAAAAGGAATCAGTAAGAACAGTATCAAGTTAGAATATTCTAATTTCTAGATTTCTGACCGCTTTTAACACCAAGAAATTACATCAAACTACAAATTACCGTAATATTATTAGCATTGTAAACAAGATCATTTTTTGTTCTTAAAGAGGTGAAAAATTGACTTCTACTTCAGATTAATTTACAGCGAGATCCTGATACAAAATGACAGTTTTTTGCCAACATCTCATTAAAAAAACTGCTTAAGTTGTGAAGGAGCTAAATTTAAAGACCTCACTAAGTCCAAAGAAATTCTGAATAAAAGGAGGAAGATGTATCTGCAATTGATGGAAAATGAAACGAAAAGTGGAGGAAATGCATTGATCATTTAGGATAGCCAAAGGTCACGCTTTGCAAAAATGAAGACTGACCAAGAAAACATACATCTTAATGAGGGCAATGCATTAATAATAGCAATGCGTAGTAGCAGCAATAACGGAAAGGCCCCTTCTGTAGATGGTAATGGAGGAAAGAGTAATCAATGGACACAGCTCCATCTTTTATTATTGGTGACACGGGAAAGTGGACATCAGACAGAAAAACAGAAAAAGATTGAATATAAAGGAGGAGAGAAAGAGACGTTCAAACTGACCTTGTCTGTGAAATGGGTACGGATGAACTGAGGTTCTCGCACTAACAACTTTCTCTGAAAGAGTAGTAAGACCAATGAACGACTGACACCGCCCAGATGACCGCTTGCCGATCATAACAATGACTAAGTGATGATGCATTCAGTTCCAGAAAAAGGGACTGCCCTTTTTTCCAAACCCCACCATTTCTTATGTTTCATTATTCACATTAATTAATGCCATCCACGACATTCATTTCAAACATTGCTAAATAATGTATTACTGATAAAGGAATGAATTATAAATTTTTGAGGAATGAATTATAAAGTGTCTTTAAACGAGCATGTGCTCGTTTAAAGAACTCTGGGTTAAAACACTTTGTAGATTTTTTCGAATTTGAGGAATGAATTATAAAGTGACAGTGATAAAAGCAACACAGAAAATGGATGAGGAGCATATGCGTTTATGAATACATAACATATATATACAGATTGTTTCCGAAATTTCACAACAGATGGCTATGATATCGCTCCATCTAAAGCAAAAGTCAGCTTTTAAATAAATAAATAAATAGAAAGACAGGGATTGCAGCTACGTGGAGAGCCTATCTTTTATGAAAGCATTTCGATTTCCGATATGTTCCACACTCATTTGATATCTATGTTTGGATGAATCAGAATTCCTTATCAATGGTACGAACAATTGTGAAACAGAGTTATCGTGAGACTCATACTGATGGCTAACTCCTCAACCGCCTAATGAACATCGCTGTCCTACAACTAAAACTCAATAGTTGAGCAAAGATCCCCAAACAATCCTGATCTCAATTATCCAAAGTGTTCGGATACAACGCAGCACCTCGAGGGCTGCGTTAATTAGTGGCGTGGCTGAATGATGGTTTGTCGCGTTATTGCCTTTTCGTTTGTATTTTCTGTTGTTCGGAATTGCTGGTGGTAAGGATAGGCTTTTGGTAATATTGGGCGGGGAAGGAAGACAGCTGGGTGGGAAATTTTGGCGTAATCAATTGCAAGATCGTATGTTTTACCTTTATAGGAAAGACGAGAGTTATGAATTGCATTTTTTCTTTCCGTAAAATTGAAAGCAATTATTCAAAATTTGGTATAAGGTTACTTAGTAGTTTAATGGAGGGAATCATTTAATTCCTCGCAGAAAAGAAATCTAATTATTTCTCAATTGATTGGGTCACTGTCATATTGATTAACGTAGTTTCATACATGTTTTTGTATTGAAGTTTTATAACTTGCTGGTTTTCGTGAATTATGTTACTGAATCACTTCTTTTGTTGTTCATTAATTCGATTGAATTTAATTTATCAGGTATTACGCTGGAACGTATGCTCAGTCCGATTAAAGATATTGATAATGGAAGCAGCAGCAGTACCATCTCGAATAGTTCTCATGGGAACTTCAAAAATATCCTTAAATGAAAGGTCAATTTGTCGTTTTTATTTTATAAAATCCTTCAAGTCCCTGAATCACTTTCATCCTTTGAGCATCACCCAAGTGAAATAAAGCATATGAAAATTTTTGACAATGGTATTGCTTGGAAATAAAAGATTATTTTGTAAACAATTTCTGTTATAGATCTAAATGTTATTGGAAGTAATAGATTAATTAGATCCATAATAATAATAATTTAAAGCACGTTATTGTAATAATAATCCATGGGTTCATGAATCTGATTTTTTGAATAAAGGTTATTCATGCATTTTCATTTTATAGTAGGTGGGAAGAAGTTGGTATAAACGCTTAACCATACGTAGTTCTTTTAATTATGGAAGTGAACTCTCTTATATTGAGCATCCGAGTAATCGTTACTTGCTGACATACAGGTTTTCCCAAATTCCGGCACCTAAATTACGACACAGCGTTACTCCAATAAGAAGTTACAACGGTGGTAATACTGAACACAGCTATCGTGAACCGCTTATAAGTAGGCGTCCGTTGTATATCGGTGATATCGAAGTAAGTGAATGTTTTTTGTCACAATAAACATATTTCCGAACAGATTAAATAATTTTCTTACGTGTAAGATAAAGATAATATGTTGGAGATGGGTTGAATTCAAGTATCTTTCAACGTTATAAGAAGTCTTACTTTCAAATAAAGGTTTCCAATTTTAATGCTGATTCATTCCTTCTGAACTTTCGCAGGTTTTTTAGGTTGAGAAGGAAAAGATTACCTTTCTCTCTAGTTTATTTGAAGCTTACAAAGTTCCAATGCTACCTGTGTTGTAAGTTTTAATGTCACCATAATCATGTTTTTTGTTCCCAGATCTTGCTGGACTACTATAATGATCCTTAATCAGATTTCAACTATCATTCTTACTTAATAGTTTAACATAAACTTTTTTCAGATTTTTTTAATAGAAGGCAGTATTTCAGTTACCAAATGAATATGATGCAATTGAGGAAGATAGTATAGAAGCGACGGCAAATTATGTCGAACAAGTCCGTATTATCCCAAAACACAAGTTGGGAATTTACCAAAGTCCTCGTTTTGCTCGTATTCCAGTTCGTAATCGTATCAGTTTTCCGCATTGGCACAGTAGATTTAATTATGGTTTCGTGCGCAAGGTTAACATTGACAGGTATATTAACTTCATAATTTAATAACCAAAATTGAAGTGACAGTGCGACGGTTAAATGGGACAACTAATTGAGAAAACATTATTGCTGATCAGCCAGGAGATTGAAATATCAGATAATGAGTGAACGGGTTTAAACGTTTTAATCAGAATTTTAGGCAATTTTCGAGAGTCATTATATATACTGTAGTGGAAAATGTGTGTTGCATATGTGTGTGTGTGTGTGTGTGTGTGTGTGTGTGCAGTTGCGCAAACTCTGAATGAACTGTTTATGCTTATTCTAACAAGTTGTTTTATTTTTATGCATTATACAGGTTAATTTTAGGCCTCGTCCTTTTGGTTCGTTGCGATATGCGAGCAGAAACACGCGCTTTACACGAAATGGTTTCAGCCGCATACTTTGGCGTTCAAACACTATATTGCCACGGAATCGTGCTTTTCATGGTCGTTTTATTGGTAATTTATCCAATAGTAATTTTAGCCGCGCTAAGCGGTCAGTCATAACAAAGGAAGAATTGGATAAGGAACTCGATGAATACATGAAAAAAGGAAAACATCCACAGATTGACGTTTCTGATCTCAAATAAGTTTCTCTGTGGTTGTTATTCACTTTTCATCTGTCTTTTCCTTAATTAATGGTCTTGAATTTTTTGATTTTTAGGATTCCGATTTAAAATTTTTAGTTTTTGTCCTTATTTGTGAACGTTGATTCCTGCAAACCAGCATGATTTGTCTGTAGTCTTTATCGTGCTCGATAGAGATCAAAGTATACATTGGATGAAATTTGAATTTAATTTCTTCATGCACTTGTCGTATTTCTTGTTGAACTTTAAAATCTTTAGATATTTTAGCAAATGCAGCATGTCGCAAATCCAGCATAAGCTTATTTGGGTCTTTGCATCTACTTCATCTAAGAAGACAGCATTTCAGTTGTTTGCTTGAATCAATGTAGCATACGTCCCTTTGTTGGCACAAATGCGTGTACCATTCAATTTCCATCAAATTTTCTGAACTTTAGTAGGTGTGCAAAACACGATTTTATGAACTTAAATTTGAGAAGTGAATCAGTTAATGGTACGCTTAACACGTGATGCGTGTTGCTAAATGTCGTATTCTGAGTTAATTATTTCACCGTTGTTACCTTTATGTCGCTCCGGTCAGATGATGACCAAGTTTTGATTTTTTGTGAAAATATTTCATTTGAACATCAAGCGTCTGACCTAGACCGAAGGATTCAAGGTTGCGATTCAAAATTGACGTCATGTGTTTGTTGTTCCTGTCTTACCGTCACACGACCATTAAGGGATTTATTGTGCGGAATTAGCGGACCATTCGGGTAACATTATTCTTAACGTTTTCTGAAACTTTTATAAACTATCTCTAAAGAAATGTACTTGAATAATAAATTTCTTTCAAAGAAATGTATATCGTTGCTTTTGTTCCCTTACATTGTTATTGCCATTGTTTATTCTCTTTTTTTGATGGAATTATAGTTGATAGCTGGGATCTGTTTCCTTTGATGTCATCAGTGCGGTTTTTTGATTTTTAATGAAATTTTGCTGTTAAAATAGATATTGCATTATAAGCGGAAAGGTTTGTAAAATTGGAATCATTTTTCATCTTCAAACGATGAATTTGCACCATTTGGATGTGACATTTTTCAGAAATTTCACTCTAAATATGATTGTTTGATCTTCATCGCAACATATGTTCGAGGTAGAGTGTTAGTGCTGTCATGTGTTCCAGCCCCAGAGGTAGTTGTGTATTACCTCCCAATCAAACTTCTCTTCATCCATTCACGTCGTTGCTTCTTGATTTGCTTGAATTTCTTGAGATATTTATATTGTCATTTTGTTCTGCATATTATCATTCTGGCATCGACCTCAGCAATCGAAAAAAGGTAGTGCTTAATTCGATTCTGTTAAAAATTTTGGGATTGGAGAAGTTGAAAATCCGATGGTGCGGCGTGGGAAAGGGTGACAGGTTTCAGAAAAAGATAATGCCAAGCGAGAAAAGACTTCGTCCCGTGGCTGAAGAAAAACAAGGGGAGAATTGAACTTAAAATAATACACATACACTCAGGCAGGCCCTTTTAATACATCACGCAGCAAAGAATATTGGCAGTTGTTGTAATTATGCTGGCTAACAACGGTGGTGGTGATCGTGTTTTGAGCAAAACTTGCGGTCGTAGCAGCATGAGTATTCGCAGCAACGGTAAATCGGCTAAGGGAATGTGAGCTTATCACTTTTTAATCTGTTGATTTCTTCTCGCTTTTTCCAAATCTTTCATTAAAACCCATATTGAGACCAAATTTTACTCTGAAGGAAATTTTGAACAAATGAAATGTGGGAATTAAAATTCTCATTTTGTCCGTTGAGGAATTCATATAATTTTAATTTGTGAGTTTGACGGTCAAAAAATTAATTCCAATTTAGCTATGCAATTCAGACAAATTAATTAAATATAAGACTTTTTATAGTGGATTGTTCTTGCGACAATGATGTCTTAAAGGCATACTTTAAACCTGGTGTCGATAAGTTTTGAATTAGATTAGGTTACGAATAATCAATCTTGAACTGCTTTGCATTATACAAAATGTTTAAGCGATCAATTTAGAAAATTATGTTTGGAATTTTCTCTTTTACTTTTTGTTCATAACTTCACAGTTATCCTTACTGTTTTGTTATTTCCGTTTAGTTGCTTTTATATATACCATTATATA